>JBAJNP010005884.1:0-27445 GCA_036877545.1 Yasuhikotakia modesta
CACACACACACACACACACACACTCACTCACTCACACACACACACACACACACACACTCACACACACTTCCTCTAGCACATGATCTGTAAATGAGCATGTGAGATAAAAACTGCTTTGGTCACACACAGCAAACAAACACCAGTTGTTTAACAACAAGTGTCAAGATAAACTACAACAAATAAGAGCTTCACACAGACATGCCAAAAAACCCAAATTATGTAACATACAAATAATTGCAGCTCAGTGACGTTATTGAATTTATGCAGTAACGCCGGGGTCAGAGGTCAATACAGTCACTGTCCTCTCATGTGATGCACTTCTCCTAAAAATGCCTGTTTGGTTGTTTTGTGCAACAACCAAGACTTATTTGTGTTTAAGGCTTTTATTAGAGACTCCTTCTAATAATTCTACTGTACATTTCATGGCAATGTCACAGGCAACAGCAACTGGTGTTTCTTAAAGCCTTGAAATAACTGATTTTAGATGCTTTGGTATTGTAAGGGTTTTTTAACGACCAAGCGAAACCTTTCACGTACAAACTCTGGTACAGGAACATAAATAACCTCTGATGCCTGACAGGTGAAACTGTGACACTCAAACCATCGCATCTGTGTTTGTTTTTGGGATCCACACAAACAACATAAACGTTATACGTATGCAGTTACACGCGTGTATGTTACGAGCCCTTCGTCAGTAATTATGAAACGACGCACGAACGCATTCATCCCCAATGAAGAGATGCAATGAAAACACGTGCAGAAACACACCAGGCTCGTGCATAAGGCTCAAAACAGCGCGTGTTTAATAATGCACGCGCATTATTTCATGCACATGCCCGCAGTGATGTGTTTGGCACACGTACCCGTGATGCCTCCTCCGCGGCCGTGTCCCTTCCGCCTCTGCAGGATGAAATAGGGATTCGCCCGCTCGCTCACCCACAGCGCGTTGGCCAGTAACACTTCCTCAGGTGTGATCCACATGACCCACGGACCTCTGTCGCTCCCTGCCGAGAGTTTAAGCAGCACGGATGGGAGTTTACCGCATGCCAAACTGGACCGAGCTCAGCTGATGTTCGTCCGCCCAGCCGAGTGCGAAACCAGCCACCGTGGAGCCAAGATGGCCGCCAGAGCCGCTGCCTTTCAAAATAAAAGTCTGTTACGACTTGATGTATTTAGGACTGGAAACTAAAACACAAAGCTGTTTTTATAAATATACACACATATATATATATATATACGTGTAAAATTAAGTTAAAAACAGCAGGGATGCATTTATATTCAACGGGAATATAGCATGAGGATATAACATAAAACTGTACGTGAATGTTGAGTTGTGATGCACAGGCAAATCCGCTTGTTGGCAGTATCGCATCCTGAATTTTGTAGCTGAAACAAACGAGTTAAACTGACAATAACACAGTCATAAAAAGCAGCACATTGCTCACTTTATGTTCATTTCTGTCTTACTTTGCTGTTGTTTTACTGTCTCGTGAATTTAAATGATTTACTTAAGCTTTTGGTGTTTGAAAAGCTTTGAATAAGTTTCTTATTTTTGTTATTTGTTACATTATTTATGTATATAAAATGTGATTTTAAAAGCGCTTTGCATGACACATTATTATATTAATTTCTGCATTTATTTACTTTTATAAATGCAGAAACTGGTTTGTGACAATCAACAGACAGACAATAAATTAAAAGTATTTTATCCACTTTATTAAAACACAGTGGCTTACATTTATACAAGACTGTACAACAGACCCACCAAAGTGAGATTTTATGTCATATTTAATGTCACAGGTTGAAATTGCTCTGGTCTCAGACCTGTAAAATAAAGTCTGTTGGTGTCAAAGATACATGAACTTATTGTGACCATCTTCTCCCTCACTGACGCCTGTAATGATCTCAGTGTCAGACTGGAGAACTAGAAGAACCAGATCTAAAGATCTTCTCCAAGCTTCAAGCTTCACAGTCAGGTTATCATACACACCCAGAACATCAGTGTCCACCAGCAGAGCTCCAGACTCTTCACTCATGCAGTCTGTGGAGGCCTGTGTCTGCAGAGGCTCCCATAACGATTTAACGTCCACAGTTTCTCCATCCTCACAGAGTCTCAGCTCTCGTGTGATCGCAGTCCAAGCCTCAGCTTTAGTCGAGACCGTCTGACTGTTCAGCATGAGCGTGGAGATGTAGTCCATCCAGCCGTCGGCCATCAAATGCATCACAACCTTCTCTGGTGGGCTCTCCATACCAGTGGATTTCTGAAGCTGACGGATGCAGAGAAGTTCTGTGGCCGCTGCTCCAGGCAGAAGTTTCCCATCTGTCAGTGCCTGGTGGAGTCTGTGAGCGCAGCCCCAAAACTCATCCTCCAAACTCTGTAACTTAGTAGGCATGGAGCTGGTAAGAACCGCTGTGACGAGAGACGCGCTTGCAGCCGTAATGCAAATGGCGGTTGATTCATTTTTTCCGCTGTGGGTGCTGAATTCTCGCCATCGATTGATCTTCACTCCTCGGCCGATGCATCGTTCGTTGAGCTGTGTGAAGTAAGAAACAATAACAGCCCCTGTCGACAGACTAAAATCTTTCAAAATAGACATTTTCACACCTTCAATAACCAGAATGTTGGAGCTAAGGCAGCGATCTTTCAGCTTTATGGAGACCACACCGTTCAGCAGCAGAACATTTATGCTCAGTTTACAGAGTGTTTTAAATGCGTTTTCAATCCAGCGTTCCTCTCGGCTGACACTCATCATGTTAGCACGATCTGTGACATGCGTGACGTTTGCAGGACTGTTGAAGCCCACATGGCGGTACGACTCGCTCAGGTCACCGTTTACCAGAGCAACCTTCAACGTCTGCTCCTGAAGGTGTCGGACCACTGAGAACTGTTCATGTGAGACCAACACAACATACCCGTGTAGCACACGCGAGTGCTTCTCAGAAGGGCCTGATACTAGACATGTGACCAGCTTTTGGATGTCAAAAACCTTGTTCCAACCTTCTTCTGTGCTGTTTTCTGACTGCATCTTGTAAGCCTCCAAAACTAAATTCATGGAGGTCTCACATCCGTGGCTGACAGCATGTGCTATGTGAGATACAGCAAAGATACTTTTTGAGGCCCTAGAATGTGCAGACTGAGTTTTTACTGAGTCTTCAGTGAGACGCTCATGAGAATTAAAGTGTCTGCTGTGCTTAAGAGTTAACCTGAGATACTGAGGAAATTCATCTTCAGTTTTCCTTCCCTCAAAGTCCTTCATCTTCAGGGCTTCATTTCTGGCCACAGTTGTGTCCCGACTCCCCAATAAAGGCTCCTTGGCCAAAATACTCTTTGCATTTGGAGGTGAACTAGATCTGAGACACGTTAGTTTGGATTTCTGCTTTTGGATTTTGCAGGAAACCTCTTCCAGGCTTACAGCCGACCTCCTGCACTCCTCCAAACACATCTGTAGTCCTTTGTTCATGGACGTTTTTATTTGCAACACGGTCATTCCGCTGTGTAGACAATCAAGTGCTACTCGACTCCAGATACCAGCCAGAACCATCAGAGTGTTTGTTCCAGAGCGAAGGAGCTTCTGTTGGGCCTGTGCTGTCTCGTATAGCAGCTGACCCACAGAACTTTCCAGCTCCATGTTCTCAAGCAGACGGGCAGAGGAACGGACCAGCGCTGCCTCTCCCTGGTCCTGATCCTCGATGAACTTCATGCATTTGCTGGGACCCAGAAAACCATGAGCTGTTGCTGCTATGGCCGCTAACTGCTGGAGTGCGACGTGGCGACGCTGACTGATGGAGAACACTGCGGCTCTCGTCATCTGTGAAAGAGAAAAACACGATGATTAGAAATAAAATGGCTGCTATTTCACTCATTTGTCATTTGCAAATTCAGCTGGTCAGTCACAAGACAAAAATTAAACAAACACAAATCTGTTTTATGCACTTTTTTCATACACACTGTTTTCATACACAAAATTATATACTTATAAAATTATATAATATACTTTTTTAATCAGTAGTTTGTCATGTATATCCAAGCCATCATTTGATTTCTTCATTTTCTGAAAAACAAATTTCTGTTTCAGAGAATTAATAGTTTGTTTTCTGAGAATTAATATTCAGTTTAGTTTCATTCTTAACTTGCAGTTGTGTTTTCAGATTGAATGCGTTTTATTCAACTGCAGTCTCTCCCTGTAATAATGTTCATGTGTGTTTTATAAAGAATAAAGAGAATTAAATACAACAGATTACAGCAGATACTGACAAATGTCAACTTTTATTTCCTCTTCTAGTATATGAGTATTAATCAGAAATGTATGCAACCTAATGTCAGTATTAGATCAACAAACTCTAATGTAAACCATATGCAAGTGGAACACAAGAATTATAAATGTATTTATATATAAAACAGGTAATAAACTAAAACTTACATACATAACATCATACGGTTTCTGTATATCGCTGCACAACAACACGACCTATTAGCACAATTAGCACACATTTCATTGGCGTGATGTGAAGTTGTTACGATTTCTGGGCATAATCTGGATTATATTTTAAACACAACTGTACAAAACAACAATATATATAATATATATATGTAATAATATTCATGCAAAACCTTCGTACCTTCACAACAACAACGCAGCGCTAACCTTCAGCACCGCCGCTCTGAGCTGCGCGCATGCGCAGCGCGCCACACTGTTGCTAAGAGACGGACGCCAAGCGAACGCACCCGTCGATTAAAACAAAAACCCGCCTTCTTATCTCTGATTGGTCAACTGCAATACACGCGGAAAAACAACGCAGCTCATTGGACAATCCCGCTGTCACTCCGTCGGCGGCCCCACCCCTCTATATAAACGCCCTCCAAGGAACAGCCGCACACACCGCGTTTCCTTCTGTTGTTTACTGACCCGTCGCGCAGCTTACGGCGTTTATTTGTGTTTTTCTCACAGTTTTGACATGGTAGGTGCAGTTTATGCTCACTTATTAAACCTCACGAACGATCTGGCATCAGCTGGGATGAAATGAAAGCGAATCTCCCGCGAGCTGTTAGCCTGTTGTGTGTGGAAACTAGCAGCGTTCATCTGATTGGTTGAGATGAAAGGCTGTAAAATCCACTTTTTATGACATATTAACAATATATTTCAGTTGTCGAGGTACACAGCTATACAAACATGGCTTTTCATTAAAAAACATTAATTTTATAAACTTACATGATAGGTTAACATGTAAATAACATAACCATTGTTTTGGTCACTTACATATGTGTGTTTACTAAACTATAACAGGAACACTAGTTTAAGTTAAGCTTATATTGGTATATTTAACAGAAATGATTGTTATTGATAATGATATGAAACCCAATAAAAGCTACTAAAGTCAATAACGTGTGACGCCCCCTGATGGACCCTCACACGTATCTCCATGTATCTCCTTTCTGCTGTTCATTCAAGGCTTCAAGCTTCAGGAAACCCAGCTCCACCGTCACCCAGCGGAAGCGAGGGGGACCCAAACCAGAGCTGTCAGAGGAGCAGAAGCAGGAGATCAGGGAGGCCTTCGATCTGTTCGACACCGACGGATCCGGAACCATAGACGTGAAAGAACTAAAGGTACCAACAGGCCGTTCAGTCGCCCTCATGTCATTACTAACAACAGTGACTTCCAGTGTATGGACACACAACCGCTGAGACATTTCTCAAAATATCTTCTTTTGTGTTCCACTGAAGAAAACTGTTTGGAATGACATGATGACGTCTGAATGATGGGAAAAATGAAACTGTGGGTAAACTATCCCTTTAAAGCGTCTACATTTAATCAGAGCTGATAACGGAAGGTTTACTAAGTTAACCTTGTGATGACCTAGTCTTAGATAATCTGGCTGAGTGATGAATCTGATTTACTTACACTTAAGTAACTTCACTTCAGAGATGCTTTTAAACAGTATTAGAGTTCTTACAGACGCTTAATCATTGATTTTCATTTATTCCATAATTTTAAAAGCTGTGAAACAAACTCACACTTAAGCTTGAAATGTAATTTCAAACACAAACTTTCATCTGATTTTAGCTGAACTGTAAGCCTGCAGCACATGCGTAACTGCAGCACACGCTGATAATGGCCTGTTGTTGCAGGTGGCCATGCGGGCGCTGGGCTTTGAGCCAAAGAAGGAGGACATTAAGAAAATGATCGCTGATATTGATAAAGAGGGATCGGGCACCATTGACTTCAGTGACTTCCTGTCCATGATGACACAGAAGATGGTGCGTCTGTCGCTGCAACCGATCGGTCTGTCAGTCTGAGCACATCATCTGGGACACGTTTGCATTATTAAATGTGTGTCTTTATCTTTCACCACAGAGTGAGAAAGACTCCAAAGAAGAGATCCTTAAAGCGTTTAGACTGTTTGACGACGACTGCACCGGCAAAATCTCCTTCAAAAACCTGAAGCGAGTCGCCAAAGAACTTGGGGAGAACCTCACAGATGAGGAGCTACAGGTGGGTCGGCTGTGGGGGGGTCTCTGCTCTGAAACTGGTTGATTAGTCAGTGGGTAGTTCAGTTACTAACAGCCTCATGGAAATATTGCAGAAATAACGTGTGTTTGAAGACTGTTATTTAACCACAATTGTTTCTTGTTCGCCAACACAGGAAATGATAGACGAGGCGGACAGAGACGGCGATGGAGAGATTAATGAGCAGGAGTTTTTAAGGATAATGAAAAAAACTAATCTGTACTAAATCCCTCATGTCTCTTACTGTCACTAATGCTGTTATATCTGTGATCCTCCTGAAGTTTTCTCTGCGCTGCTTCTTCTGTCGCTGTAAGAACGTTTTAATTTCGACAGCAGAATATTTTAATCTATACGTATTTTGTACAATAATAAATAAAGAGTATTTGCTGTATCTGTGTGATTTGTCTGCATGTCTTCATAAAATGCCAACTGATGAGTCTGAGATCATGATAAATGTGTGACACATCAGTGACGGGTACAGCTGCATAAATTATTGGTCAAACGGGGTGTGTGACCTCTCATGACTGATGAATTAAACACTGTATCTCATATACATGCTAAATCTGACCTTTGGGTCAATGTTGAGAAACACATACTCTTCAAGAGGAAGAATATTTTCACCTGAGACTGAAAATGACGTAAAACATTATGAGCAAATGAATCACATTGTCTCTCACAACCAGTTAAAGCCAGAGAGCTTTCCTAGTTTTCTAATCAGTTGCTAAATGCAGTTCTTAACGCTATCATTATAAATGAAAAACCAAAGAGGTGTATGTGCATTAATCCAGCGGTGTGCGTGTGTAATGTTCTGGCTACAGGCCTGTGAGAGAAGAGACATTTAGAACATTATGCCAAATGACTCAGTCGCTCTGAGAGAAATGAATGAGACGTCAATGAAATGACAGAGCGCTAACCCTAATGACTAAGGCATCAGTAAAAGTGATTTTGTTCTTTAAGTGTAAAATTACAGCTGAGGAGACGCACAACACAATCTGCACAACCGGACCTCCAATACAGGCCCAAGAATCTTCACCCAACAGCCTCTTTTCAGCACAAATACACATTTTCCAACAATAATAAAAAGTGCAACTTGCACACAACTGCTGTGTAATAAACAGGATTTTAGTCACTGTTATTTTTCCGATTTCTGTGTGGAGCTACACGAGCGTTGGCGTTCTGCTTGCATAGAGGTGAAAGTTGTTTACAAGTTTCAGACACTAAAAATTCGAAATGGAAAGTAGGAAATGGTAAGACGATGTGCGTCAAGGCATCAAAATTTCATGGCTGTCTCCGTCTGATTGCCTGACTGATGTTTGTCTGATAACAAGCCATAGCATAAACATCTGTGCCCCCAGGTTTACCCCCCTGCATCTTATTTTTTATGAAACCGCTGTTGTTTTTGCTTCTAAATATCTCCCTGATGATGGTAAGTTATGGTAATAATGATGAGCGTAAACAGCAGCTTTACTGTATTTAAAACTGGATGCAAAACAGCTCTTATAAATAGATTTATGCTCTTTTATTTGAGACGAGTCGCAATTTACAAATGAATCATCAAAAAAACTTGAGAAAAACTAGAAAACTTTAGTCATACGTTCATAAACATGTACTGAAACGTCTCACAGCAATACCATGTTTTACTAGACATATATGGTTTTCTAGACATGGTGACACTATCCTTGAGTCCAGAAAATACTATGGTACAATAAAGTATTATTATAGAACTAACATGGAAGAATGTGGACATACAGCACCACATAAACACCACGTTATATGACTGTAAGATGTTACAGCAGTACAACTGTACAGTGACAGTATTGGATGGTACTTTTTATCTCAAAAACAACAACATTCATATAGAAAATACCATAAACTACATGCTAAGCTAACAGGTACCAGTACTGTACCACAGTACCTCAGCATCACCCCGATCTAATCAACAGCCCTTTAAAAACACAAGTAAAGAGTTTTTTGTTTACAAAATTCTTGGCAACCGTCCTCTTTATGATCTTTCTGTGTTACCCACTCTTATGGGAAAATTAACTCTCAACTCACAAATAATACTCCCACATACAGGCCCTGGACAGGAACTTCTGCTTTGTTTCCACTTAATCTGTGTGTTTTCATAACGCTGTGTGTCTTTAGAAGCGGCGATCTGTTAACCCCTAAATGCCAGGAAAATGTCACCACTTCAGAAATGAAAATATCATGTTAATGAAGTGAAAGACCCCTTTAGTTTTCAGTCAGACACCAAACCGATCACTGCATCAGACCTCAGAGGGTCCAGACTGATGGCACACGCTGGTACGTACACAGACTTGTATTTTTTGGCTTTTTGTCATTGATTTATTGTGGAACACTGACATGAATTTAGTTTTTCATCTCCTTATCTAATGGTTAAGCTATTCTTGTGTTTGGGTGGATTAGAGTTTGTTTGTGAAGTGCGGTAAAGGATGTAGAGATTTTCAGATTATAATGTACCTGTGACTCACAGAAAGGCGTGACTCTCTTTCAGTATTTAAACCTGAGAGGAAACACCTGCTTTAGGTTTCTAACACCGTTTAAAACGTATATGTGAGGCTCTGCTGAAACCTGTTTAAACCAGTTGTTGATGTGGGTTTGTTAGATTTAGTTTATCTGGTCTTCCATCTAATAGAGCCTCTTAAACTCTCTAAACCATCAAACTGGACCAACCTAAGAGGTGGAAACCGAACTGAACTTAAAACCTCTTCCTATTTAAGCTACTTGTTAATGTGTTTAAATGTATGACAGTCAAACTGAGGCAATGTTAAAATACTCAAACCTTTAAATGTTAAAGCCACAAACATGATGGTAGTTTGTTCTGCATCTAAAGAGGGTCTGATATGTAAAACACGCTTCATAATAAATGTTTTTGTCTGGTCCAGTCAGGATTTTCCATTAAACCCATCACACAAAATCAATTTTGATTTAGTAACAAATCTTTTCTATTTACAAAACATTAGTTATTTTGTTTTTATTTATTAAGTTATTTTCAACAATATCTAAAACCTTAAGACATGTTGTGTAACTCCATGACAGATAAATAAGCATGACACACTTTTTTATTTAAATAAACGACAGTGACAAACATTAGTGATTTATCATTTTTAACCTGTTTAACACATTCTTAACTAACTTCTGTCTGTTAGTCACTCTGAGTTCTTGACCACAATGACGAATCAAATTTACAACGTTTATTTTGTAAAGAACTGTTGGCTGACACCATTATAAACGATGCCATTATTCTCCAGACACAACACAGCACAACACAAACACACAGAGCTCGATTCCCACCTCACTGCACACAGACACAACGGCCGTCCCCCACCCACACCCGCTTACCGTAATGTCCACAAAATCGGTGTGCCTCTTTCTCAGTTTGAACAAGCCGGAAAACTGATGCACCTGTCTTCACACATGCCCCCAATATCAGCCTCCAAAACTGCTGGTGCATCCAGTACAATCTTGGAGCTGGTTGTGTCTGTCGTGCGAGTAAAAGAAACAGTATATTAGCAGTCAGCCGACACAGACTGCAGACTAAGCTCTGCTAATGCTAATGTATAGAAAATGCCCACAAACATCTCAAACTTCAGCAATATAGCTCATGCAATGACTAAACTCTGAAATAATACTCAAACTGGACTCACACTATAGCTTTTGTCCTACTTCTGAACTTGTAGCTGTGTTAAATTGTTTCTTATATGAGTTACAGCTGTGTGCTGTCGTAATACAGGCAGCCGGTGAGTTTTAAAGCAGCTACAGTTAAATAATAAACACAATAAACATCACAGCTAGAGTGATAATAGTTGTGATTGAATGTCTGTGAGAAGTTACACACTGACCTTGTGTGAAATCTTTCAAATGCAAATACTTTTTTGTGCTAAAATATCATTGATTCTGTTGTGCAGTTAGATAAGCTGTTTGTTAGCACAGATAACAGCTATCATAACTAGTTAAAAAATTATAAGACATCATTCTACATCAATTTCTATCAAACAATCCAGATTGTAGGAACGTGTTTGAGTTAATGTCAGATTTAGTTGTAGGACTGCAACACGCAGCTTTACTTTTCAAAATGAAAAGTAAAAAGTGTTTTAAACATCAGGAGGTTATTTTGCATAATTTTACAATTAATATACTGTATATAATATTGTAGAATAAACTCTATATTATTATAATAATATAGTTGTGTGGAATGTTTATTGTTTACAGAAGTTAATCACGGCAAACGTTGGACAGATTGTGTTGTTTTAGTGTAATTTAAGGATGAACTTTATATCAAGTGTATCTAGACAAATCAACATAATACAACTGCTAACATGCAGAAAAAACTGCTAACATACGGTATGAAAATAATAAAAAAGCTACAAGTAAACATTTGGTCTTGCATGTAAAATTGACTGATTTCTGTGACTGTATATTGTAGAATTCATAGTGCAAGACATTGTTAGTAAACACTGTACAGTATGAATGTACAATGACTCAAATGAAACAACATTTTTAAATATTCCTTGTTTTATGAATTAAAAACGGTTGTGTGCTTCTCTGTATGCAATCATCATTTAAAACAAGCCGTCTTATCAAATGCGATTTGTCACAGTTACTTCTGCTCTATATTATTAATGCCTGTAAATCTATCAACTGTAATGTGACTCAAAACTGTCTGTCGCTGGAGCGTGAGTCAGTTTGTTTGAAATCAGCTGTTTTGTGCTGAATGCCAATTTTAACGTCAGAAACCCACCTCAATATCACAACATGCAGAACACAACTAACCCAACACAACTAACCCACCCCGACCCAAAACAACAGCAGCAAAGACTGGACTAATTCAGCTACATTTTAAAGACAAAAAGTTCAATTAATTTCATAAGTTAAACAGCATGAGCAACGCAGCTTTACCAAAGACTGCTTCAGCCTTTTCTTCTTTCAATTATTTGCTGTTTAAGCACTTAAACTATGTCTATGTTAATATTTTTGTTTATATACTTTCTAAAAATATCTTTGTAGAAAAACACGAATCTTTTGTAGCAGATCAGTTTTTCATTTCCCTGCATGTATGTGACAAATGCAAATGTTGACATAAATCCTTAAATCCTCAGTAAAGTTGAATGTAAAAGTGTTTAACTCTTAAATACAGACTCTGATATTTAAATGAGGTGATTCACTTGTTTTAACAGAGAAACAGTGAGTAAGAATTCTGTTCAGAAATTTGCTTGGTTTTGTCTTATAATAGACAGATGACAACAGAGACTGACTCAAAATATCAGAGACACAGACGATCTCATCGCTGTCCGGGTCTTTCCCCTCTTTAAATCTGATTTAGAAAATATATTTAATACAAATTTACATTCTTACATGTTACACTGGGTGCCGCGTCATTTGAAGAGCATGTCAGATTTGGTGTTGAGGTTTTCTTAAACCGTTAAAACATTGAAAAACACACTTTCCTTCCATGGAAATACTGAGTTTCAGTTTTAAGGTAAACAATTGTGTGTGTAAGCTTGTCTTCACACACAGATATTTCAGTCACACTCAGTTTCCACATCACAGCATTATTTTTGTATGCAAATATCAAATAAGAAACTGGGACTTTCGTAAATGTAGTCATCATAAAATGTTAAGACATGTTTCATGTGCAAACAAAACTTCAGTAAGTTAATAAATCAAACTTGTTTAAACGCTGAAATGTGTAACTTTTGTCTCTCTGTCACCGTCTCTGTTTAAAACATAAAACTACTGTCAAATTAAGTCAAACTGACATTTCCTGAAAATCTCACCTGACAGCTCATATTATAATTCAGCAATATGAGCCATTTTTATTCTTAACCCAAAAAGTTACAAATTACATCTTTAAATATCTAACAATGTTATTTATTGTTTCAATCGTAATCACCCAGAATCGACTGGATTAGGAAATTGCCTGTTCCAAACTAGACTGCAGACAGCTGGATAAATAGCACAAGTATTGACAAACTTCATTTAAAATGCTTTGCATCATGTTTGCACAGCGAGACCAGTAACATTTATTAGAAAGTCATTTTATCCGCCACAGATTTCTATTGCTCTGTATTTGTGCTCAGTTTTCTTACACACACAAACTTTAATCACATATTATCTTGAAAAACAACATTTTATTCATGTCAGTGTTTTATTTCATGTTTAACTCCCCACAACCACCAAACAGACACAAATTTTGCTTTCCATGTCAAGGGAAATCATTCAAACCTGACATGACCGAAAGAGGAAAGTTTTGAATCATTTCATTTTCACCTGAACACAAACTGTCTTCCATGAGTGTCACTTTCAGGGCAGAGGAATCCCCGGCGCAACTTTATCCACCAGCTCCGGAGGTCAGTGGGTCTTCCCCTTCCGTAGTGACGTGACACCCAGAACCGTCACCCACAGCTTCCTGTTCTGCAAGACCGAGTGTTCTCATTGGCTGGAGAGGGGTCTTTCACATGCCCGTCGTGACCTCATTTCCTATGATGCGTACCAGCGGCGAGTCTTTCAGAGCGTGTCGTGATACTGTGGGACTGGCCAAAGAAGCCACAAGCTGTTAGCATGCAAACTCGCGTGTGTGTGAGCTAAACATGAGCACTGTTAGCACACAGTATCATGTGAATGTGCCTCACGGTTAAAGGCCTTTATCTGAGATCATCAGAAGTCCTGTGGGGTTTGGATGCAATTATTTCACTTCCACCTCTCTTGGTCGGCTACTACAGCGAACTATTCTTATCTCAAAGGACGAAATGTACATTGAACTTCCTGTTTTTGTCTGTAATCACTATGGTTTGTGGGTGAAGCCACAAAAAAAGCACCTTTTCATATCCATTTGTGCTTGATGAAGTCTCTTCACACACACACACACACACACACACACACACTGCTGATTCAGACTGAGAAGAGGAACTTA
Organism: Yasuhikotakia modesta; assembly: GCA_036877545.1. Lineage (NCBI taxonomy): Eukaryota > Metazoa > Chordata > Actinopteri > Cypriniformes > Botiidae > Yasuhikotakia > Yasuhikotakia modesta. The sequence goes on from JBAJNP010005884.1 coordinate 13,442, forward strand.
CAGCATTTTGTAGTTTCCTGTCAACTGTGCAGAAAGACTGGGTCAGGTTCATACACACACACACACGCACACACACACAGAAACACACACGTTGCATCCGTACACCCACACGCACGCGGCTCTCGATTACATCTTTCTCGATTGACAGTCGTGACGAAGGCCAGTGGAAAAGGAAAACTCATTAGTCACTGTAGCTTTAAGTTTTCCAATCTCCACGAAGAAGCGGTTTTCCTGGGTCCAGAGGGATTCTTATATAAAGGTGAATCTCTACCTGTTGACAGTATGAAGAACATCAAACAAAGTCGCATTAGAAGAAGCAAAGATCAGTTTTTACTCGTCGGAGATGAAGATGTTTGTGTGTGTTCTGATCGCAGTGACGTGCTGGACCGCCGCCACGGCCGATGAGACCCCAGCCATCCTCACGTTCAGTAAAGTTATGAATGAACTCAAGAAACTGAAAGACTGGAGCAGAACGGTGAGTTGAGCTGATGTGCACAAACGAGCCACAACTCTCTGTTTTTACAACACAGAACAAAAGTGACTGATTTTAATCTGATTTATTTTCTCTAAAGGACAACACAGCAATGATTAACTCGCCCACCATCAATGACATCGAGGTAAGACCCTCTTTCTGATACATCACAAATGAGTTTTAAAGCATTTAAACGTCTGCTAACTGTGTCACGTTGCTGGTGGTCTAATATGACCACATCATTAAGGTCATTCTTGCGCAGCGGTTTCATGACTCAATCTGACATAATGTAACACAATTTAATTCATTATTGCACATCCCACCTTAAATGGAGTCTGGTTTCAGTTTAGCGCTACACGCTAATTGATCCGCAGTTTGACTTTCAAGCCATGATTGAAAGATTTAAATGAATATGTGGGTGGATTTCATTCAAATGATCTGAGTTTCAGTGAATCCAGTCTGTTGAGCTGAAATCAATGCAGTTATTTTATCACATACCTCTTCTTTTAACTAACATTTAGTCACGCTGTTCCTGATAAACTCCCTCTTGTTTTTGTAATTGCCGTATAAAACAGACGTCAGTTTGCAGGCGAGTCAGTGAGACGCTTCATTTAGGTGAAGTCTGAGTAATATAACAACAACATTGTTCATATTTGTTCTAATGTGAGAGTTAAACTTTAAGAGTCGAGATATAAACGCTTTGAGATGTGTACGGCTCATTTCTGGGTAAAACCTGATGGATTCAAATATTGAATTCTACTTATAAATGATCTTCAGCGTAAGGACAGAAGCAGAGAAGTCACATGCAACATTTTCTTCATGAATTCATAAGTTTTACCTTCAGCAGACGTTCTGAAAAGTTTTGCTCACAGTTTCTGTGAAAGTCGTGTAACAGAAGGGAAATTTACTGCTGAGATGCAGAGATCTATATTCAGAACTGACAGAGAGAGAAACAGATAGACGGGAAGGAAAGAGAAGTTTTTGTGATGTTTCCAGAAAACAGCTTCAGTCAATGAGAGGTTCTCACAAGATTGGCAGAGAAAATCAATCATTATTTTTTCCAAATATCTGACTATAAAACCTATTAAAGAGTCAGAAGTAAAAGTTGTGTTGAACTGTTTGTGTTGAAGTGTTAAAGTGTTTGTTTGTGTGTGTTTGTGCAGGACGGCTGCATCCTGTCAGCTCTGAAATGCTTCAGATCCAAAGTTATTTTTCTTCCCGTCAACAACAAACTGAGATTATCACGAAGGATCATCAACAAGGAGCTACAAAAAACTTTTCTTGTGAGTGGCATGAAATATCCTTACATTTGTGTCTGTATTTGCATATGAATGTTAAATGCATCTGATCATTGAATAGAGATATATTGTAAAATATATATCATATAATATATATATGCAAATGCTATGAACTGACATACATCATTAAACACAAAAACAAAGATCTGTGTGCTAATGTATGTTTTTATTCTTTATGGTTACAGGTTAAAACTGTGTCTCATATCTATAAGGAAGCAGAGGTGAGACAAAAACAAAGCAAAATATAACAGCTGGAAACATGTAGATTTGGAGAATTCAGTATCACACATTCTATAACATTTATAACCTCCTGTTTCAGGAAGTTCAGTGCAAACCCTGTGACTCACAGCCAATGGTGGACGGACACACGTTTGTGGAGAATTTTCAAACTCTCCTGCAAAAGGTTAGTGTTACTCACAACCTGCAACGTACCAGAAACCTTCTGTTTGTGTTAGAAACTCACATTCGTACATTTTCCACAACAGAAAAACTGATTAATTTTCAATCATTCACTGGTTGATGAATCAGAAACTGCCATGTAAAAATGAAAAAAAAACAACATTTCAGACAAAACAGACATCATGCACTCTTAACAAGTGCATCAAACTCTTAACAAGTGCATCAAACTCTTAACAAGTGCATCAAACTCTTAACAAAACTCTTAACAAGTGCATCAAACTCTTAACAAAACTCTTAACAAGTGCATCAAACTCTTAACAAGTGCATCAAACTCTTAACAAAACTCTTAACAAGTGCAAAGCAGTTTTGATGTTTTAATGCATAATCTGAGTGACTGTAAACCATCAGAGATTTCAGGGTGTAATGAGAAACTTTCTCTGCAGATCTACGTGAGGCTGCAGTAACCGGCGGACAGACGAACACATCAACACTACCTCCCCTCACCTGCTATTTATTACTTATTTATTGAACATTTTTGTGTTTGTTTAACTCTTAAAGGAACAAGGCATGAAGTGCTTCCAACTTCTTTTATTAAAACTCGTCTTCAATGTTTTTCTAAAGTTGTGTTATAGCGCCACCTCGTGTTGAGATCGCAGTAATAATAACAAGCTGTTCCTGGAAAGAAAGAGTGATGTGCTTAAAGAAACCATCTTTTATTGTACCAGTCACACTGAAAACACGTTTTCTTCCTAAAATCTGTTAGGAAAACCACCTTTTTATATCTGTTGATGTATGTTAAAGAGAAACTCATTAATATCTCACAATGAGATGCATTCACTGCTTTTGGATGATATTTATTTGATATTAAAATGTTTTATTATGTTTACATCACGGCTGTGAGATGTGTTTATTTATTAATAGAAGTGTAAATAGCTTCTCATCAGCGTCTCATAAATGTTTCAATGCTTTGAGGAGAACGTGGTGAAATTAAAGACAAACGTTTGGACACATCACATTTCCACGGAGCCACTTAGAGACATGAGGAAAACTGATGTGATGTATCACAGACAGAAGATAACATGACGTGCTGCACAAAGTTGTTTGAGGACAGAACCGATCCACCCGTCCATCTATCTTTGAACAGGGAAAGCAGTTTTGTTCCTGTAAAGTATTTATAAAGGACAACTAATGCTTCCCTTGTTCATATTTTATGACAAATGTGATATAATTTAGTTATGCAGAAGATTAAAGCAAAGGAAGTGATTTCTGGTGACTCACTGTATTTACACAGTTAGTAAACACACACATAAACACACACACACACAAACAAACACACACAAACAAACACACACATACACATAAACACACACATACACATAAACACACACACAAACAAACACACACATAAACACACACAAACACACACACACACACACACACACAGACACACACAAACAAACAAACACACACACAAACAAACACACATAAACACACACACAAACAAACAAACACACACACACACAAACAAACACACACACAAACACACATCTAACAAATTCAGGTTGTAAGAAATATTATTTTTAAAGTTTTAGGAACATGCTAAACAAACAGTTTTTTAGACGTTGTATTAACGTTAGTGCTTGGAGCATTACTCAGATGTTTTTACAACATGCCACTAACTATTTAAGTTATGTTTTTGTAAAAACATTAAGAAAATGTTTAATGAACATTTTACAGCTACCAAAAAGTCCATGAAGTGGTGCTGGTGTGAGGCGGTAACCATAGCAACATCCTATAGTCTTTAGCATCATTAAATTATTTTCAATAATATTATTTATTACTTACATATCACACACATGTCACTAAAATACCATTAAAAGTGTGAAAGAACAGAACTGCACCAGAGAAACTTTTAAAACTTGCTAAAAGCTAAAATCACTCATTTAAGATGAAGGTTTACTGCAGTAAATGAGGCGCGGACGCCCTCTGCTGATGAAGAGCAGTTACCCAGTTACCTGTAGTTACCCAAACACTACCCACATCAACCTCATTCATTCCTATTAAACCTGCTACTGTTTAACTGCACTGCCCAGCTAACAATCAGCAAAATGAAAATTAAACAGCAATTCATATTATTACAACATCAATGTAAATACATCAATACAAATGAAAGCATGTGAGGCGTCTGTGATGTGAACTCTCAGCTCAAAGGCATCATAAACATTTAGAAACACTGTATTTACAGCTGCCACCAACGGTCTGATCAATTCACTTACGGTGCTTTTTATTGTTTATTAATATATGTTCTTTAAACATGAATGAGTTCAAAACAAAAACTCTCTGTTCCAGGGAAATGACTTTAAATGTCTGACAGCCGTTCCTGCAGAACGAGTCAAATTCAGTGTGCGATTCAGTCTGTGTAAAGAGATGCAAAATATGTTAAATAAACATTCTGATTCATTTTCATTTTTAATTCATTTTAAGATTAAACCGGAATAAAAGTCATTTTCTTAACAATCTTAACACACAAATATCGTTTTAATCAGATTATTTACTGCTTTAGTGTGATTCTCAATCGGATTAGAAAACACAACAGCACAGGTGCAGAATCAGAGCAAAGGCAATAAATGTTGAGGAAGTTCCACAGGCTCGTGTTTTTTGCTTACAAAAGAGCTTCAATGCGTTACATGAGGTTACGGTGAGGGGGTAAATTTTTTGTGGTCAAAAACACCCAAAATGTTTTTTACTCTTTCGCTTACAAATCAATTAACAAAAAAGCCACAAAAAACAGGTGAAAACAAACAGATGTTTGTGTTGCAGAATTATGAGGTGTGGTGATAGCTGCAAAAACCACTATCAACAGGTGTGTGTGTGTGTGTGTGTGTGTGTGTGTGTGTGTGTGTGTGTGTGTGTGTGATTTCCAGCCTGGGAAATTCAGGTGAACCGCCACAAGCAAATAAAACTCTGACATACACCGACACCAAAGCAGATTCAGATCCCAGTCTGACCACAGAGAAATGAGTTGAAGGGGCACAAATCTCCCCCCACAAACACACACCGTCTTTCTGACAATCTGGTCAGTTACTGATTCAAAACTAAAGTACAACTATGACAAAAAAAAAGGGGCTGTTTTTATTTCATGTGCAGAGGCTGTCCGGACATGTTAAGACATTAACTTAGCTTTGCAAAACATGTCTGTGTGTTATGAGAAAGATTTCACAAAAGAAATAATAGTTTTCATCAGGTTGTTCATCATAACATTCTAGCCTTCAGAGAGCTGACAGAGAACGTTCTCAAATCGTTGGCTGAAGTTCTCAAAAGACTGTTTGCAGTAATGTCAGTCGAAGCCCTTCTTTACTGTTTATGTAACATATTAAAAACATTATCCTTAAGTTGCTGGTGGAAACTTTAAAAAGGAAACTTTTCAATATTCAAACGAAAATGTTCTTAACCGAGCAAAAATGTTAAAGCAACAGCTAAAAAACAAAACGATTTGAACACACCTAGAACTTTCTAAATGAAAGGTTTTTGTTATTTAATGGAAAGACCTTAAATCTGTTAGTTGGGTTAGTAGTTTAACTGACCAGTACCACAGAGACTCCCACCAGTACTCGGTTCGCCTCAGGTGTGACATTATGACTGATCATGATTATGATCATGATTATATCTCTGTCCTGAAGGTGCCATCTTTCCATACCTCAGGTCACTCCCAAACAACGCAAACGTGGGTTTGGTTATGAGAAGACTTTAATTTTTTCACCTCATCTTCCCACAGCTCAGTTTCCTCTGATGGTGAGTAACGCTGCAGACGGAGACCCTCACAAGTGCCCCTCATGGTGCCCAAAAACCACTTCATACGCTTCTATCACACCACAGTTTTATTGCCTCAGCGCTGACCTTTCATAAGATAGGAGAATCAATTGAGCATCAACTTCACACACACACACACACACACTGAGGGAACCCTGAGGTGTTGAATAAATCTTTTCCATGACAACAGCATGTAAAGGTGTGATGCACAAATCCATCCAAAACTCACCAGAGGGCTTTTCCCTGAAAGCTGCTCTCCTCTCTCACTTTCACTAACACCACCCACAACTCAACCAACTAACCAACTAACTAACTTAACCACTAAAGGACAGTCACTTTTTTGAGGCATTACATCTGTTAAATTCTATTCTGTTGAAATGTAACTTTATTATCTCAGGTTTAGTTTAATTAAACGCAAATGATTCAATGTAATGAAGAGTAAATGCATTTTCTCTGTAACGGCTCTTTTAATAAGGCCAGACTTTATTTATTCTAAAACTTTTCTGTATTAAATCTGCATTATGTAACAGTCTTTGACAGATAAATGTTTAAAACATTCCCCTTATCTTACCAACAATATGTTTATAATAATGATTTATAATCTAAGGCTTCAGAACCGATTTCTCAGGAAATGTCAGTTTGACTTTAACATGTTAAGAAAAATACGTAAAGTCACCTGCAATTCTATGTTTCAGACACAGGTGGCAGAAGAGAGGCAAAATGTACAGATAAACCCATTCGTTTTTAAAACCATGTAATGTTGCATTACAGTCAGATCTCAGCCAAATATAACTTCCATCATTCCAGCAAAATTTGTAATTTGTTATCTGCGTTTATTTTCGCAGAGCAGAATGAGGTAAATTTTACACATTTACACCTGAATGTTATTTCATAAAAACTGCAGTGAAACCAGTTTAACAATCCCAGAACCCAGTTCGATCCTAACCTGCATGTTTACTGGTTAATCAGTTTCTCCATAACCCTCAAACATCTGCCTGTGGAAACAAACGTCTTTGGGTTCTTTCACCCCAGATCTCAACATTTAGCATAAAGCATAAGATAGAAAATCTTTATACCATCATGGAACAAAGATCCTTTCTAAAACTTAATTCTCACTGATTCATTCTAGGGGAAGTTTATTCAAGCGTATAAATTTTACTGAACAGCCCACATAAGTGGCGTGAAGATGCAAGATTATCAGTACAATGTGTCAATAATGTGCTTTAAATAACTGGATTTAAACATGGGCTTGAAATAAACAAATAATGCAAAAACTGAAGACAGATTGCAAGCAAAAACAACTAGTAACTTATTTAAGTAAACAACAAGTGTTTCTAAATCTAAAATGAGGTGCATATATCCAACAAACATCAACACACAACACTCATATATCCCAAACAACTAACATTTCTACAACGTTCTATCAATGTTCTTTGTTTGTGTGTGAACTCTGACCTTGTGTTACTGCTGCTCCACAGCGACAAAAATCATAATCAGCTTTATTTTGTCCAATATTAGAAACACAAAGTTTTTAAAAAATAAGTCACTTAAAAAACAAAAACATACACATGCAAAAACTACACAGACTATACAGATGCAAACATTAAAAACATACATCTAATAAACAAACACACTGATCAAATAAATGAGATCATGTTCATCTCTGCCACAAGCCACTGAAAGCTAGTTTGGGTTAAACTGGAATCACTACAGGCCAAAAGTTTATGATTACGTTTAATTATAATTAACTGCACAACCCTAAAAATCCCTGTTAAACTATTAAACCGCACAGAAAAGAGCAAATGCTGATGTAATAATAATGTGGAGGATGGCAACCGTTGCTGAGGTAGGATTGGTCATGTTTTCAAAATTTATCATATGAAGTCAATTAAACTGTGTTAAAGTGTATTTCTGTCACCAGATGAAATCATAACAATAGACCCCAAAAAACATGCTGCCCCCACAACAAAGCTGATACAGAAGACATTAATTTATACGCTGCCACTGAACGCTGGTGTCAAAAATATTTCAACTGATGCCAGGATTGTTGTTTGTTTAATTGACTCAAACTGAACAAACAAAATGTATTACTTTCCTCATTTAGCTCAGATGTAACATCTGTGTACAAACCTCAATGTACTCACAAACACACACACACACACATACAAAAACACACATACAAACACACACACAAACACACACACATACAAACACACACACAAACACACACACATACAAACACACACACACACAAACACACACACATACAAACACACACAAACACACACACAAACACACACACATACAAACACACACACATACAAACACACACACACACAAACACACACACATACAAACACACACAAACACACACACAAACACACACAAACATAAAAACACACATACAAACACACACACACACACACACAAACACACACACATACAAACACACGCTGAGGTACAGGGTGGAAGGAGGGGGTGGGGGCAGGCTAGAGGAGAAGGGAAATTAGAAAACAGTCATCAAAGGGGAAAAACTCCAGCACACGATTGTCTTTCCTAATATCTAAAGATTTCTGCCCACCCATTTATTTTCCAAACACTGACAATAAATACAGCTTCAGGCTGGCGTGAAGTCACTCATCTCTGCAGAGCGGATCAGAACAACAGGTGGACATACATCTCTCAAGCATCTGTTCAGCATGACTCTGTACTGGATCTTTGGTCTCACACTGGCTCTGATCTGCTGTCTGACAGCCCAGCCTGTGAAACGAGACGCTGATGATGGGCTACTAACCTGCCTCGAAGACTTCAAAACAGCCGTGGACAAAGCTGCTTGTGTGAGTATCAGATCAGAAATCACACAGCATCTATTAACCATCTTCATTTGTTAATCTAATGTAAGAATCTTTTCTGTGGTTGTATTTCAGCTGAAAGATGAACCGAAGTACCACACGCCTACTAATGTAAGTCAACTTCTGTTATGTCTTCTCGTTTTTAAACTTTGAGCGCTCTGCATTTTTTGCTTGTTGAAGATAAGAGATCTGTGGCACAGGAAACAGGTTACTATGTGAAAGCCAAACCTCAGGCCAGCAGAGAAATTCTCACACGAGAGAGAGAGAAAGAGAGAGAGACAGAAACATAACATGGACCTTAAAGCCTGAAAACATGGACTAGATTTTAACAGCCATCACCGGTCGCAAACTGTGCTTTAATGTTCTCTGTTTCTGACTTCTAGAACAAATTCTTGGGTTCTGCTCTGAACTGCTCTTTGGAACAATTAGAACTTCTTCACGCCGACTGTCAACATGCTGCTAAAGACGTCTACGACGACCTAAAAACTGAACTGAAGGACAGACTTGACTCAGTAAGTGATGTCTGTTCTACTAGCTAAACCAAAACAACTAATCCTGAATAAGATAATCTGGTGTCATACTGTATCAGCCACGAGTCTCTATTCATCTGCTCTTCTTTCTCCTTCTACAGCTGAAATCCTCTGTCTCAGACCCGTCATTCTCCTGCAAGAATTTACCTAAAAAAAACTACACAGATTTCCTGAAAGGCATCGAAGAACTTTTGCAGCATATAAACGCAGACAGAAACTCAGAAGACAAGTAGACACTGATGGCCTGAACGTTTCTGTGCTGGTTTGGGTTGTATGTTGAGATGTCTACAGAACTTCTATAACAAAAATAAGTATTTTGTTATATCGGTTTTTCTACACTGCACTGCTAATATTTTTAAATGCTAATGAATGTAACTTCTATGAAGACACATTTCAAAGATTTGTTTTCTAAAAAGAAGCACTAGATTGTTTTAATAAGCTTTGCTGCTTATTTATATATTTATGAAATATTTAATATTTATTTGTTATTGGTTATTTATGAGGACATCTGACGTGTTTTAAATGTGACAAATAAATGTGACAGAATTTCTAAAACCTTCAGATTTCTTGTTGAAATTTTTGCGGTCATTTATTTCTGGCTGGATGTAAAGATGCCTGCTGACCTCAATTATGTGCCCCTGACCTACATGTGGGTTTGACCTTTCGGGGTCTGATGTTGTCTGCAGCTCAGGTGGACATGCGTGAGGCTGCGGGGAAACCCCCACCGTTAGCTGTCTGATGACATTATCCATTTTCCACTCCTACTAATAAGTCAGCATGCATCACTTTAACCACCTCAACCACACCGGGACGCCCAGCGTTACACCGTTTTTAAAGCGCTTTACTCAACTCCCTCGCTGGCTAATTCAGTTCATGTGACATTAATGCGGTCACACACACTTTTCCTTCCTGGGATAAATTACGAGGTGTTTCTTAGCTCACGCTAATCTGTGGGCAGCAATAACGTTCCAACATCACTTCTGTCCACCCTGAAGCTTTAAATGTTTGTGCAGGCCACAAAATATTTCTTGAACTCATCAATTTATCAGGGATAAAAGATCGATGACTCAGAATTTACACCCAAGTTTTGTGACACCTCAGTGTTACGTGTGTGTGAGTGTGTGTTTATTTAATCATATACAAATTTGTACCCAAAGTCAGCAAAACCTCACAAATCTGAGCAAAACCTCCTTTTGGGGACGTTTTAATTTGTAAAAATGCTATAAAAATATAGATATAAAACATTGATATTTTAGGGGCAGAGAAAACCTTATTATAAATTATAAATAAAGATTTTTTAATTGTTAAAATGCAGAAAGTTTCCTGCTAGGGTTCCAGCGTTTATAATTAGCTGCGTGGAAGTCTATGGAATGATGGAGGTCAACGAAACGTCATAAAACTGTTTGAAATTGGAACCGAAACTCTCAGAACTCAAAGCCAGAATATGAACTGATGGTGTTCCTCAAATGCTCTGTTCCACCTCTGAATTCTCCTGGGATCTGAGATCAGTCATGCAGATGGGTGAAGCATCACAGCGTTAAACACATCCTGAAGTATCAGGTAAGCGAGTGTGAATGTGAAGCCCACCTCTGTGACATCACAGTATTCGCTGCTCAACCGGATGTTTAAAGGAGCGGACCACCCAAAATTCCTCACAGCATTTACACAGTCACAAATTCAACCAAAACAATCGTTCAGACCTCAGCGCTTGTGAATGCAGAGATTGTCACACACCTCAGACCTTTGACCCCAGACACTTTTTTTGACAATCAGAGAAAAAATGAAGAGTTACAGTTAAAGTCTCAAAGTGTTTATTTACACCCAAACAGCAACAAACTGATGTAACAGCTAATGCAACGTATTGCACAAACTTCTGAAATCCGTTTCCGTACATTAGACAATAATCCACACAGAACTCACAGCAGTTTATAGCACATCTGTCACTAGGTGTGTTGCGTGCAACATGCATGCGCATATATGTGCATGTTTACCGTGCATGCCTAACGCAGAAACATTACACAGTGAACATGCGCTTCCACGCAAGAGTTTAAGAGATACGTACGGCGTCTGATGCTTCAGTGTTTGCAGCAATCTTGTAAATCTTCACAACAAGATGCGGGATACGCTTGTTAATCACAACAAAAACAGCTGAATGGAGAGCGGATTGCTGCATGAGTAGCGCAGCTAAAACCTTAAACAGGAAGTGCCTGAGGTTTCCTGTGTTGTAGTGTGAACAGCGTGATGTTTACCCTAAATAAACAGCAACAAACGTGTACATCCAGCCATCATCATCTCCACATCACACTCCTGTGTCACTGGAGCTCATCTGCTCCAGCTTTCAGATTCCGGGCCAGCGACAGACCCGGACCTCTCTTAAAGAGGAAATATCAGTATTTTATCAGCATCAGATGAACTGATAGTGTTATTGTTTTCTATGATAATATCTTTACTGTGATTTATTTTGCCAACTGTGACGACTGTGAAGTATAAATCTGATATTTTGTGACTTTAGTTTCAGAGATATATCCGTGTTCAGGTGACTAGACCCGTACCGTACGGCTGAATAGCTGCCTGGAGATGTTGCAAACATGGCCACAGAGTGACGATAACATCTAACTTATATTTCAACTTACCAATTATCAGCTTCATATCTGAGGAACGTTGAGATCTTCTGTCCTCCACCACATGCGATCTGTTCACACTGTCATCCTTTCAGTTGGCTGGAGAACAAAATAATATCAGTGAGAAATCATCAGATCAAACACAGATAAATCATAATCATTAAACACACAATATTTTTTCCCAAACTATATGTTTGTTACTCTGCTTTTCACATCCTGATAGCAAATGGCAAATATATTTAAGTAAATACTGCAATATTATAAACATTCATATACATTATTTATATAAATAAAATGTTTGTCCAATCACTGCATTCGGTCTGAATGCAATGATTGCAACCCTGAGACCAACGGTTGACATTGACATGAGTGATTTTATAGATCTCAGTCACCCTTATAGTTGCCAAGACTTGATTTAACTCTTACAGATCCAGATTGTCTCCTCTCCGCTTCCTTGCAAGTGAAACATCTGTATTTCCTTTGTATTTCATTTCCTTTTAATCATCTTGGCATTTGAAACTCTATTGTTGTCTAATGGACCATCAGGTTAATAAGAAATGTTGTATGGAAATTCAGAACAGAAACCATTCCCATGGTATTATAAAAACAGATGACAGTCACACCGTACAGAACAACATTCGTTCTAAAAATTCAAGACAGTATTTTCTCAAGCTCTAATTATGTATCAAAGACAACAGTTCCTGTAACGTTACGTAGGAAACACAGTTTCCCAAAGCCATCAGTTGAGAATGAGTTGTGTGAACATGAGAAAATCTGTCTTCTCAGGGCTCCAAAACCAATAAAAGTCTACGACTTTTCAAACACACCAACTTTTTAGATCAACAATAATAAAAAATACAACAATTAAAGTAAATGAAAGTACTTTAATGCTTCACTGTGCCATAACACTCTTTTGTTAAACCGCATTTCCTTCATTGTGATTGTGAAGACAGCAGATTCTGAGAAAGATGGATTATAGAAAACACCAAATATGTCACATGATATTATTATACAAATCCCACAATGTCAGCCTGTGGTCTGATTTCGTGTGTGACTGACGTATGAGACACCATGACAAAATCAGCCACGGGCAGAGAATTCTGGGTAACTGTCCATTAGCTTGGTGAATCTTTCACCGCACCGGGTGTCGAATCCCTCAGACAGTTCTTAGCTCAGTGTTAAGTCAACCACAATGAAATTATTAGTCAACTTTAGGAATATTTCACCCCAAAATGAAAATTGTGGTGTCATTTACTCATCATCTGTGATGTTTGTTCTTCCGATAAGCACATATGGAGAGTTCAACAGAAGGAAGTCGTACAATATGGATTTGGGTAGACATGAGGTTGGAATAAATATATATAAAATAAAAGCTACAATCACTGAACCCTGTACAGCATCTGAACATGTGATAGTAACTAAATCTGAGGTCATCCTGTAAAATCAGACCAGCTCCATCTATAGTCCATATTTATTAGGTGAAGGTGTTAGTTTTGTACAATGATCTGTGATGCACGAGCCCATTACTGATCTTTGTTCATTACACGACGTAACGTTACGGATCGCACCATTAAACCCATGATTGTTTATGTAAACGTGCATTGGTGCGAACTTAGTTTACTTAACTTCACCATAACGCAATTTTGCTTGCATTGACAAACAGGAAAACGTTTCAATGCGGTTTCAGTGAACGTCGTTTTCTTTCGTCTCCACTCGGAAAGTTTCGCAGCGAATCAGCAGCGATTCCCCCCGACACACCAAAACCAAAACACAGCATTTGCATGCATGTGATGCCATGTAAAGTAATGCATGTGATGCCATGTAAAGTAATGCATCTAAAGTAATGCATGTGATGCCATGTAAAGTAATGCATCTAAAGTAATGCATGTGATGCCATGTAAAGTAATGCATGTAAAGTAATGCATGTGATGCCATGTAAAGTAATGCATGTAAAGTAATGCATGTGATGCCATGTAAAGTAATGCATGTAAAGTAATGCATGTAAAGTAATGCATGTGATGC
>JBAJNP010005885.1:0-27443 GCA_036877545.1 Yasuhikotakia modesta
GTAAAAGTGAGCTTTCCCTACTCCCAAGTCATATCTGAAGCTGTTATCATCCAGATGGCCCCTGACCCTCATGTGGCCTCAGGACCACACGCTACACCTGGTTACGAGATGTAACCCTGGTTAAGGGTATGAGATGCTGCGTCGAAACGCTATGGGAATGCTACCAGCATTTATGCACTCTGAACAGGGGTTTTGAATCACTGTCAAGGCACATGAGATTCGCTACTCGGGTTAGCTTCGATCCTGAGGTATGGATCGAGATGCAGTGTCCCTTCAGGGAACCAGGGTTACATACGTAAGCTGAGATGTTTCCTTTCATTAACTCGAGCTCTGTGGAACCGCTATGGGAATGCCACCATAACGAAGGGGGTACAACCAAAGGGGATGTGGTAAGCAGAAAGTGCCCCCACATTAACTTTCAGGGTGGAATGAGTCAATCCTGGAGGAATTAACTGTTAACTGGAGGGCACAGAGTAACTATGGTTACTTCAGAGACCAGCTTTGAGAGGCTTGTACCTTTAAGCAACTTCATGGCAACATGGAAACTTACTATTACTACTAAACTATTTTCATGTAGATCATTTGCATAGGGCATAGGAGATCATTTGCATAGGGGCCTCCTTAGAGATTGTAAGTGCTCCAAGTCTGCTACCTCTCGGGGCGGAACACTGGGAAGATACTTGCATAAGGCTGCTGTGTCCTGAAACCTGGCACAGGACCCATTGAAATACATCTAGCAGTAGTTTCCACGCTGCCAGAAAATATTTTAGGGGTACCAGCCCCTTGACGTTAGTCTCAGAATATGCTCGAGAGGGCCCTGGGGATCTGATGGCTTCTCACAACCAGAATGACCTCCAGAAGGGGCAAGGCCCTAGACACATAACAGGTCTTCTATGATTGGTTACATGGGAGGGGCTGTTCCAGTCTAGCAGCCCCCGGGACCCTGTCCATAATTTTATGGTAGGGCAGGGTGAGGCATAGATGACGTCCTGAGAAATATCAGCTGACATTTAACTCAGTCACATCCTCAGATGTGACCTCACCACTCACATTCATTCCAGAAGCAGTTAGGCCTGGTAAGCTTGCAGCCTGCCTATCATATGCAAGGATGCGGAGGCCTGACCTGCTGCCATGCATCCCCTGCCCACCAATGCTTAAGTGTTGCACTGTGGTTTAGAAGGCATGGCCGGAGCCTTTAGATATGTTGCCGCTTCAGGTGCCAGATAGCTAGCAAGCGTCTGTTCAGCCCAGGGCATAGATTCATTAGTATGCTCATTAACCCCTACCACATTCCCATACAATTGGTAGGCAGAACTCAAAAGGCAAAAAGAATATGCTATTTAATTCCCTATTCCAGGAATTAAAGACCTCCACATGGAGGTCAGGGAAAAAGACTCTGGCGTGGAGAAGCTGTCTTACTAGCTAAGAATCTTTCATCAAGTCTAGGCTTAGCAGAAGGAAAATCAGCCAGCCAGTCAATATTGAATTTGTCAACCGCACAATATAATTATAATGAGAGGACACAGATTGCTGCTGAACGCTTTCAATGTCAAACTCTCTAATCCCTTTCCCTGGGAGGAAGAAAGAGCGTGCTTCTGTATCCAATAAAAGGAGGACATGGCAGGAGAAGAAAAGTTAAATGTCAGCAGTCTCCCAAGCAAGCTAACAAGGCGACAGTGGCAAGGAACAAAAAAATCCAGTGATGTATAGGTGGAGAAAAAACCTTGGGAGTAACCAGGCTCAACCAAAAGGGCCAGTTCTTCTCTGGCATGTTAAAGCTGCAATTTGTTGCGCCTGGAAACCATAAGGTCTGAATATGTCAAGCCCTAAAGAATGTTACAAACAACGATGGTGGCAGAAACATAATGTTACTGCAGCTGTAGTATCCTACTGCCTTGAAACATCAAGTCCAAGATTAATACACGTGACAGAAAGCAAAGTGCTTCATAGCATACGGCTTAAAGCTAATGTAAATGCAGTTGTGCTCATAAATGTACATACCCTGGGGGAATTCATGATTTCTTGGCCATTTTTTCAGAAAAAATGAATGATAACACAAAAATGTTTCTCTCTCTCATGGTTAGTGTTTGGTTGAAGCCATTTATTATCAATTAACTGTGTTAACTGTGTCCTGTTTCTATAAATCTTTGGGCTGTCTTACATAAACTGCACATTTGAGATCTCCTCAGAGTGGCCCAATGACATTGAGGTCACGAAACTGAGATGGCCACTCCAGAAAACTTCACTTTATTCTGCTGTAGCCAATGAAAGGTCAACTTGGCCTTGTGTTTTGGATCATTGTCATATTGGAATGTCCCATGCACTGCTTACGGGCTGATGAGTGTAGATTTTCCTCCAGTATTTTTTTATAACATACTACATACTTGTGGCTGAAATTGTAGTTGGTCTACCTGGTTTCAAAAGAATCCATAATTTTCCACTTTTTAATTAGAGCTTGAACATTGCTGATTGCTGATCTTTGTATTTCTTCTTGGATACAACAAACAGAACAAAGATGAGGATGGTTACATTTAACAGGCGTTCAAACCCAATTGTGTCAACTAGTGTGCATGTTATTAGGCCAAAATCACCAGTTTATGTAAACTGTTAATCAGGGTCATTTGGGTAGTTCCTGTTGTCTTTATGATTTAAAAAGAGTAAACACAGTTGACTGATAATAAATGTGTTATCATTCATATTCTCTAAAAATGGCCAAGAAATCATACATTCTGCAACTATATATGCCACAAACACTATGGCATAACTCTCAACATAGATTTATTGGTCTTTTGTCACAGCATTATTACAGCACATTAGGATTGTTTAACTTTATTCTATAGCTAATTTAAAAGACGTATGTATCCATGAAATTACTAACGTGGTTATGTATGTGGTAATGTGGAAAACTAATGTGGTTACACTTTGGCTATCAAAAACACTGTAATTTAAACAGGCACTTCAACCCTTAAAATTGTTTTACGATTTTATTTTACAGAAAAAATTGTGTCTTTTCAGTGTCCAAACAAAAAGAGTTAAAGAGATAGACATGGTGCAACTCTTGTGCTTTATTAGATATAGAAAGCCAAACAAAAACAAGAGTTACGCATTGTCAAGTGACATAGGATTTTAGCTGATTAAGAGGAAAAAAGAATTAAACTATGAGGAAGAGAGGAAGGATTTACATCACTTATAAATGAGAAAAAACATTAAAAAATTAAGCATCTCAAAAAAAATTAACCAGCCAATAAAACACATTAGTAGTTTAAAAAGTCCCCATGCTTTCAAGATATTGTATTTTCTTTTTAAGGTGGAACAAAATTGGGTATCTCTAGATTTAGGAAATCTGTTTCAAACAGAATCATATTTGAAGTATTGCTGATTGAGGGGCAGTATAAATCTATGTAGAGTTTATTCTCAAAAATATTCTTACAATGTTAGACTAAGCACTGCAGAATGATCAATGGATTTCAGTAAAATCTTTTTCAGTAAAATTGTTGTTATTTCTTAAATAATTTTAGGCATTAAAATGTTTAATGCAGTTTGTATAATTGTGCTAATTGCATTATTCATAGCAATATAAATAATTCACAATTCTGTAGATTTGTCTGTCTCCCCATAGTGTGTCATTAATAAAAAACAGTAATAGCATACTTAACAAATACAGCTATTCATAAATTATATAATAAAAGACATTTTTTGTCAAAATAAGCAATTTCAGATTGTATAGTATGTGTTGTCCAGTCTGAAAGACTGTTGATACAAGACTAAGAAACATAGCCCCTCTTACACTCATGTTAAAAACATAATTCAAAAATCCATAAATCTGCAATTCACAAGCCACATAGAAGTGTTAAACTTTAAAACAGGCTATACAAACAGTGCTAGAGTGTTAGAACTCTACATTAAGTGTAAAAAAACATGTCAAAACCTTGTTTAATATTTAAAAAACACTAACAGAGAAAAAAGAACTAAATAAACTAAAAAATATTTAACATTCAATGAAATGTGTTTGCTCTGTGGTTCATGTTTGCTCACAACAACAAGCTCTTGATTTTAGTTTAGTAATGTACCATAGAGTTGTGCCTTGGTGAGACTGTCTTTACGTGACAGTCCTAATGTGCCAAATGCTTGGTATGGTTGTTGTGGAGGAGGTGGTGGGTTGGTTCCCTGAGGGGAAATGCTATGTCTCTCAGGCTTAAAATGCTGCAGGTCAGCAGCCATGTCTAGAGAGCCATGGTCTAGAGACGCATTTGAGCTGTTGGGACTTACATCAACATACTCTGTTGTCTGGCCCCCAGCTGCTGCTCCAGCATCTTTGGAGCTGTAGAGGCTGTGTTCAGATTCTTGGCTGTCCTCCTTGGAGCAGTAGAGATGAGGCTGGTTTTGCTGTGGAAGTAGACCTGGTCTGCATTCAGGGCTGGGGTTTAGAATCCCTGCATGATGGTGGTATACATCAGTACCCTCCAGGAAGCTAGTGTAGAGAGGACCAAGACGAATTTTGGCAGGCCGGACAGAGAAGTGCTGCTCAGAAAAGCTGTAGGGGGATGCCCGTCCAGGACTGCAGTATGTGTGGGCACTCAGGTCCTCTACACTCAGTTGCCTCCATCGACCAATTAGCTCTTCTTCCTCAGGGGCAAAAGTGTTTCCATTGTGACTGTCACTATAGGTGATGCTGGGTGAGGTTGAAGGTGGCAAGGGCTCGTAGGGTTCACTGTAGCAGGAGGACATGGTTCTGCTGTAGATGGGTGAGCTGCCATTCTGATGGTGGCTGGATTCAGGTGGTTGAAAAGCATGGGCCTTAGTAAATGTGCTTGGACTCTCCCTCTCCCAGGAGGAATTGCTCTTGTGCTCATATTCACCACTATCCCTCCAGTCCATGTAAAGGGCATGGTGGTGTGGAGAAGATACAGCACTACTAGGAGGATCATGACCTTTATCCTCTGACCCTCCTTCACTAAAGATTAAGTAAGAGCTAGAGCCACCCCCCAGAGAGGTGGCAAACTTCCTGAAATGGTTCTGTGAGAAAGTAGGCTGCAAGGACATAGAAGCCTCCTTTGGATTGCTATCAGTGGAGTTCTGGACCTTATAAACCTTCCTCTGCCCATGAAGGTCCATGCTTGGTCTACGCTCCCGCCTTCGTTCATCTGAGCAATAAAGTGCTGTGTCACTGTTGTACACATCTGACTTATATGTAGCTCGGAGACCAAGACGCTCAGTGCTACCTATAAGGCAAGTGCCCACTAGGAAGCCCTGGCATTCCTGGGGTTGTGGGCTAGGTGAGCGAGAGGCTTGACTGCTGCAGACCTCATCTGGTTTCTCCAGGACCTTGGCAATGATTGAGACAGGCACTGTGTCAGCATATGGGGAATGGCAAAGTGAAGAACCCTCCAAGTGCAAGCTTACACGCTCCTGAAACTCTGCAGGCAACTGAAAGTGGAACACAGAAAACAACATGCAGGGTTCAGCAAGCAATCCACAGCCTGGATCCTATGGAAAGTAAAATATGAAATATGAAAATATGAAAATAATTACTACATTGATGCATTATTAATAATCTAGTGGTGTTTTGGTCCCTGTCATAGTTTTATTAACCTTATTTTTGCATCAGTGTTTTAATTAAATGTTGGCATTAATGCTATGACAGATATGAGCACTCAT
The DNA here is from genome assembly GCA_036877545.1 of Yasuhikotakia modesta. Lineage (NCBI taxonomy): Eukaryota > Metazoa > Chordata > Actinopteri > Cypriniformes > Botiidae > Yasuhikotakia > Yasuhikotakia modesta. Next base: position 5,659 of record JBAJNP010005885.1, read on the forward strand.
TTTTCAGACCTACAGAACTATTAAGTACAAAATAGTTTCAAAACCTTCCACAAATGGACATTGGAGATCCACACATGTAAGACAATCCATAAAAACGAAAGTAAAAGTGAACTAAGAATTCAACTCTGAATTCAAACTCATTTATCATATAAAAAGAACTAAGTTGTGAGCCATGCATATTTTACTTCAACAGGGTCAGAACTGAAATTTCCTATTAAGGGGCAATATTTGCTGCCTGTACATGATTTCCAGAGGCATTTTTACCTTTCTTGTATTTGAACTAAGAACTGTGTATTTATATTTGAGCTAATTTAAAATGGTTTAATGAACTACATTCATATTCTGATGTCTCCAGGCCTGTGTTTTAGAAAACCTAACACAGAGAACAGCCTGAGAGGACAATTATTTTGGTTTCCGTGCTGTAGGTGGTGAACTAAGCATTAAAGATAAGGTAGCCTTCTCCTTTGACCTTTGCAGTTAACTTACGCATCCAAGTCCTGTATTTGTCTCCTTTTGTCACGTTATTAAATCGAAATGTTGACATGTAAAAACCTGTGCCTAGGCGTGTGCTTTGTGAAGCATGTTAAGAGATCTGCACTTTATGCAGCTTTATTGTTGTAGTCTGTCATAAATTTGTTTAATAAATTTGTAAATTTTATAGTAGTTATGGTGTTTGGTTGGGGCCGTATCCGTTTAATCGTTTTTTTTTTTCTTCAAAAGTGACAGCCCTAATGTGCATTAGCCGCTTTTTCATCAAAATACATTGTGTGTATGTTGCGTAAAAGAGCTGTGCTTGGTCTAAAAAAATAGCATATGTACTGTAAACTATTATATTACTGTAAACAAATTCTACAACTTAAGGATGAAAGGTAACATAACCTTTATGGTTTAAAGTTGTCACTAGGACAGAGGAAAAATGTCTCTGGCAATGTTATTGGTGACAGCGTTTGTTATATCTTTATATCTGCTTTTTCTGCCGTAATACTTTCTTGCTAAATGATTCGGCCAAAGTATGTTGCGTGTGCTTTTTTACCCTATCTGCTGCAGGCATGTCGCGTCTAGCTGACTCCATCTCTGTCTCCCTAAACTACCCTTTCACTATGATGGGTAGTTTAAAGATGGTGAAAGAGATTTGTTGTCGCGTTGCTTTTGACCAGCCTTTCAAAAGTAAACCACCTCCATCCTAGTGACGGCGCCCCACGTCCTGGAATTAAATCTAGCGTGGATTGTGAGTATGCTGGTGTTGGAATATCTCTCACAGTTTCTTCGCTTATTTAATCTTCTAACAAACATAGCAAAGTGTCCCGCTAACCCATCCTCTTAATGCGTGCATAGTATACTAGAGCAAACAGTGAATGCATGTTCACTTAATGCAGCGTTTTGATCACATACTCGATAATTTGATTTCGCATATTGTTAAACTGGTAATTACAATATTACACCCCTAGCCTGAAGCACAGCAAGCATTTTCAGGCAATTTATATGCCAAGAAAGATGGCGAGGCTCCCAAAGACCTCTGGCTGGGCGGCTGTTCATAACAACACCCCAACCAGTAAGATCTCCTAACACTGGGCCCAGAGAGAGGAACCATGGTTTCCTCCGCATGTCTAAAGCACAGATACAAATCCGAAGCGGAAGGACTCAAAGGACTTTGAATAAATCTTTGAACAAATATTCTGTATGTGTTTTATGGCCTTATTTCAGTGATTTCAAAATCTTAGTTTTTTACTAAACACGCATAAACATTGCTCTCTCAAAAACAAAATCATATACATAAATGCTGCTAACATATTATTGTAGCCCAGTCTCCGCTGTTTACAGTGATATCAGACTTTAGTCATGTATATGTTTGTAAGTAACTGAAAAAGCACAAATGTCAGGGCATGTCAAAACTTCTCCAGGCTCCAAAAACCCCCTTAGACCTCAGAGGGTTAAGGTGTACGGGTTGAGCGGGGACAGAGCATTTGTTTCAACCCGACACCTTATTTGCATATTGGATGGGGCTTGCAGAATCTGTGCTTATGATGTGGGAATTAATAATTAAAGGTGTAGCTACCAGATATGGTATTGTGGCATACACCAATACCCAGGAATTCCAAAGAGCGTTGTTTTAATACTAAACTTGATGGGGTTAAGCATACATACACAATAACTATATTATGCTTGCATGATATAAGTAAATAAGGTAAGAGTAATATAGCTCCATTGTTAAGAGCAGGGTGAAATGAAAAGTATACAGGCATGCAATATAAAAATATACATATATACATTTAGAACAGCTTATTTAGTGATATGACTTAGATATGAGGGGTTTTCATTAAGGGCTTTGTTAAAACCTGGCTCTTTGGCAAATGTTTCCTAACCAAAGATTTCAGGTTTCCTTAATGGAACTCTTTTGAAGCTGGGGAGTCTGTTTCAGCTCTGACTCATTTACAATCAGCAAGAGGGGCGAGGTTCTACCCTAGAACCACTTTGTGATCCAAAAGAGCATTAATAAAACATGTTTCTGTCCTGTTGCTAGTTTTACAACCAGCAACAGGACGAAGGAGATGATAAGATCTTTGGGGATGACATGGTTTACTGGGACCCTTGGTCCCCTGGTGGGTAAAAGTGAGCTTTTCCCACTCCCCAAGTCATATCTGAAGTTGTTACAATCCAGATGGCTCCTGACCCTCGTGTGGCCTCAGGACCACACACTACAAAGGAGATAGAGAATGGTTACTGGGTAAGGATGTAGTGTGACAGTTCCTTTACAGTAGTCCTTCTCCACTGCCTACTCCTGAAGAATGAGCACACTGACAATGAAGTAGATCAGAATCCAGTATATACTTTTTAGGAACCCAGGACCATTCAGGACTGTAGCCGTCCCAATCTTTTAAATATTCTCATCTGCAAATATTATAATATTCATAAAAACTTTTTAAACTCTTGACACAATGTATACCAAAGTATCAAAAGCTCTGAGGTTTCCATGGCTGTTGGTTACCTCTTAGAAGGAATCATTTGGCAGGATTTGGAGAATCAGTCAATCACAACAAGAAGTCTACGATTTGGTCACACCTTCTGGTCACACCTTCTGGTCACACCTGTGACCAGAATTCACCAGAGTGACTAGAAACATGTAGAGGAAGGATTTTGAGTTCACTACTGAACACTTGCTTGAGGGTGTTGAATGCAATTTTAACTTTATTGGACAGAGACTTCAGCTTACCACAGAGGAAAGAGGTGAGTGGACAGGTTATGGAACTATAGGTATAAACTATGGGTATTATTTGAGAAATAAATAAATTGTAAGACATTGACTGTCTTGGGTATGGGCCTTCCACTTTTCTCTTGTCCACAGATTCATTCTTGTTGACTATATAACCAAGGAGCTGGATTTCAAACTGTTAAAACTGGTCTTTATTGGCCTTGAGGAACAGGTTGTATTCTCATAGCTTCTTGAGGATCTCACCAACATATTGCCAATGTTTGGCCTGGACCTGAAAGTATTTCCCCACCTGAAAGCATTTCCCCACAGATACATATTCATGTATATAGACTAAAAAAAGGCAGTCTTCCATTTGTCTTCTTCATGCATCCAGGTGAGATTATAAGCAGTGTGTGGGTACAACCTGGTGAAGACGGTAGCTCCTCTATGTGTGTTCAAGGGCAAAAAGAACAAGTGGAAAGGGTTTGCAGAATTTGGAATCTTATAAAGGACTCTGTACTCAATTCATGGTCACAACCCTCCATCCTTCTTGGTCCATCCTTCCTCTTCATAGAAGAAGCTTGAAGCAACAGGAAAAGCTGATGATTTAATGTAACTCTGTTGAAAAACTGTGTGAGAGGATATTGTTTTCCTCTGAATTCTGGTTCACCTAGGAGAAGATCCAAGTTTTTGTCAAATATGGTTACTCATACCCACAATGTGACCTGCATTTAAGCCATCAAAAGTGAGGAGTGAACACACACTGCGAGTCATGACCACACACAAACACACACACAGAGCAGTGGGCAGCTATCACTGAAGTGCCTGGGGAGCAATCGGGTCATGTGTCTTGCTTAAGGGCACTTAAGCTGCAGTGCTCTTACTGTTAAAATGGTAACAAGGAGAATTTTATCTGTGTCAGGCTGTATCTCAAGGGCCAGTGAACATTGCAGCAGAAATCTATTGCACTCTTTGGCTAAATCAGAGTAGGGCACTTGGCTGGCAAAGGGTATTGGCAAAGATGGTGAAGTGAGCAGTGTAGTGACTTGAATAGTGGCGGCTGACTTACTAAGAGTGGGGAAATAAATCCACCAGTTCTAACAAGGGATTGTGTTATGGTGTGTTTATGTTGCATTATAGTGTCTTTGGTGTGGTCTTCTGTCAAGAAACACACACTGAACAGACCATAAACAAGCATAAACAAATTCTGTATTAAAACCAGTAAAATAGGGTAGCAGGTAAGGTTAAATAGGCAGCAACAAGACTTTTTGTTGTAGATAACATTCATAGACACTGGGGAACCTCAAAAGAGCCCTCCGGGAATGAGGGCAGAGCACTTCGCTGAAAGAACAAAGCTAACCACAGCGACATTTTGCATGTGCGTTTTATAGTCTCTTGGTCACTCGTTGTTTCATTTATTCCATAAAATGTTTGCTCCTCCATAGCAACATGTGTAACAAATTGTCATGCTAAATTGCCATGCATTTAAGCAGGATAACCATGTCAAATACACCTGAATACGGTTCTGAAGCTGGGTGAGGTACTATGGCAACAATATTTAAGATATCACAAATCCAATTAGAGCATTACATTGGCCATGTCTCTACATTATGCAGAGCAAACCTGAAGTGACTTGACTAATGTAAGTGGACTACTTTAAAAGTTTGTTTTAAGTCAGTTAGTGGTGCTAAATGTAACTCACAGTAGTCATTTAAATGTCATCAGCCCACCACACTATATCTGTAAAGTTTGTAAATCATCAATGCATGCTGTAAATATTCCCATTTTTCAACCATAATTTTATTGCCTCACCATCGCAAAAATTCCAATTTTGCAATTCTGAATCTTCAATGTCTTGATGCTCAGTTGATGCTCTTTTTCCAGTCGATCAATTTCCTTCTCAACACGTTCCTTCATGGCAAAAGGTAAAGGACAACTTTTATAAAATTTAGGAGAAACATCCGGTCGTACTGTAGCTTTAACATCCTCCAAGTGCCCAACTCATTCTTAAAAACTTCACCATATTTCTCCAGAGCTTCTTGAATAGACCTTGGCTGCTTAGTTTGAGTTACATATCGAATTGCTTTCCAATTCCAACTTTCTGAAGCCAATTTCTACCACAAAGATTTGGACCATTTCCTTCAACTACAATTAATGACAGATCATAGACTTGATTTTCATATTGCACCACAGCTGAAAATTGCCCCAAAACTGGGATGGTTTCACCAGTATAGGTCCTAAACTTTACTCTTGCTCCCCCGAGTGGCAAATGGGCAAATGACTGTTTATACACTTGTTGTGAAATAATGCTCACCGCTGCCCCTGTATCAATTTCCATTAGCAAATCTTGCTGATTCACAGTAAAATTCACTTGAAATAATTGTCTCACTTGAGAGTGAAAACTTTTCCAACTCAGGTTCCTCAGCATATAAGCTGTAACTTTTTGCTTGCTATGTTGTCCGGCAGATTTGTTATTTAGATGTGACCACTTTAATTCTACATACTCTTTTAATATGTCCAGTCTTTCCACAATTGTGGCATTTAGGATTTTTTAAAATAGCATTCCTGGTCATCATGATTCTTGCCTTTACAAAGATAGCATAACTGTAAGGTAAAAGCAGTGCATTTACCTTATGCACTGCTACCGTTGAATCTTCCGTTTTCCTCAACTGTTTCCTCAGCATTCCCGGTCTGCTGTTTCCATACTAAGAGCAATTTCCAATGCTTGTGCAAAGGTGAGTGCATCTTCCGAAAGCAATCTTCACTGACATGCTTCACTTTGAATTCCGTTAAAAAAGTGATCTTGTAAAGACTCATCCAAACCTGCACCAAAGTCACATTTCGACGCACATTGCTTTAGTTCAGCTACATATTGGGACACAGTTTCATGAGGCTTTTGGATGCAATGCTGAAATCGGAAACGTTCAGCTATAATCAATGGCTTTGGTTCAAAATGGTCCTTAAGAATACTTACAATCTTTCTGAATGTTTTATCTTTCGGTTTTGCAGGCTGGACCAAATTCTGTAATAATCCATATGTGGACGCTCCCACTGCACTAAGCAAAGTCGCTACTTGCTTTGTATCATCCACATCGTTGGCAATCATAAACAGCTCCACTCGTTCAATATACGCTGACCAGGATTCATTTTCTGGTTTATACTCATCTACTCTTCCAATTTGCGGCATATCTCCATAAGTTTATCCTTGTCGCTAGTTTATGCGATATATTGACGAGTCAAACAACCAAATGCCATCAACAAACTTTACTGAGGGTCACACAATCCATACATCACATCTCAAGTGAGCATCACATCACCTGACTTAAATACAATGAATGAACCAATGACTGACATACATACTGACATAACACATTCCCATTATTCCAATACACCACAATAACCATGATTACATTAAATATAGCTGCTATATTATAGCACATAAAATAGTCTGCCCACATGTTTGGATTGTGGTCCTTTTGGCTAAAGGGTTTCTACTTTGAGCTTTACGAAAGCATTACGAAAGCACGAAAGTTATTCTATCATTCTTCTGATGCACATGAGAATGTCTCAGGTTATGTATGTAACCCTGGTTCCCTGAAGGGAACGAGAAGCTGCGTCGAAATGCTATGGGAACACTACCAGCATTTATGAACTCTGTACAGGTGTGTTGAATCATTGATTATGAGCGCAACATCACAAACGGGGTGATGTCGTGACCAGGAAGCTATAAAAGCAAGTGAGATGTGTGAGTACGGCTTGAGACGCAGCGTCTCGTTCCCTTCAGGGAACCAGGGTTACATGTCGAGTCCAACTTAGGGAGTCAGGACAGAGGTACTAGTACAGGCCTGAACGTCAAGGCCGTAAAATCTGACGAAGGTCAAAGGAGTGGACCATCTGGCAGCATTGCAGATGTCCTTAGAGGCCGCCATACCCCGAGTAGAGTAAGCCTTGGATCCCAAAGAAGGGGGAAGACCAGAGGACTCATAAGTGATAAGGATTGCCTCAACAATCCATTGGCTAATTGTCTGTTAGAAGCAGGCTGGCCTCTCTTGTGTGGGCCGAAACAGACCAAAAGCTGGTCAGATTTCCTCAACATGTCAGCACTGTGGACATAAGTGTGCAGTGCTTGCACTGGACCAGGGCTTCCTCCACATGTCTAAAGCACAGATTCACCGTCTTGTGACCTTTATCATGCAAAGTGGATTTCCCCTCTGGGCAACCCCCAGGATTTGAGCCACCACTGTAAGGGTCTCATGTACAGCAGACCAAAAGGTATCATATGGGACGCAGCTGCCATCAGACCCAGCAGTTGTTAAAACTGCTGTACTGTTAGTGATAGGCCTTGCTTGACACTCGATACTGCAGAAAGGATTGACTCTTCACGAGCGAAAGACAGATGTGCCTGCATCGTGGTGGAAAACCCTAATAACACAGAGATAAGTGTTTCTCTGAGCTGGAGAAAGCACACTCTTTCCCGGATTCAACCTGAACCCCAGCTCTTTTATGTGGGCAAGAACGACATCTCGATGTCGAACTGCCAAATGTTGGGAGGGAGATAGGATCAACCATTCATTGATGTAATTTAGTATGTGGATGCCCTGGAGCCTCAGAGTGAATTTGGTGAAATGCAATGCATCCACGCATTTGGTGAAAGTGCGGGAGGAGAGAGCAAAGCAAAACGGAAGAACTTGATACAGGTAGGTTTTGCCCCTGAACACTAAAGAACTTCCTGTGCTGAGGAAGGCTGGGGATGTGAAAATAAGCATCCTTTACGTCTATGGTAACAAACCAGTCCTCGGATCTGATTTGAGATATGACCTGCTTCACTGTGAGCATCTTGAACTTCAGTTGTCTTATTGAGCGGTTCCTGAGGTCTAAGATGGGACACAAATCCCCACCTGGGAACAATGAAATAGCATCTGTAAAGCCCTACTTGCCTTAGCTGAGGAGGTACCGCCTCAATGGCCTCCTTCCTTAACAGGGATGCTACCTCCTGTTTCAAAACCTGAGCCTGCGCTGGGTCCATTAGGGTGGGGAGAACACCTCTGAACACTGGTGGGTGAAAAGCAAAATTAATTTTGTAACCTAGTTCTAGGGAATGCAGCACCCATTGAGATACACCTGGCAGAAGTTTCCACGCTGCCAAAAAATGGCTTAGAGGTACCAACCTCTCGAGGCTCTGAAGTATTCATAAGAAACACATTGGTGCCCTGGAATGGATGACCGGCAGGAAGCACCTGACCTAATTTGCATAGGGGCCTCCTTAGAGACTGTAAGCACTCTGAGCCCGCTACCTTTAGGGGCGGGAGACAGACGAAATGCTCTAGGGGGCCCTGGGGATCCAATGGTGGCCTCAGACAACCAAACTGACCCCCAGAGGTGGGGCCAGCACCACGAGGAACGCTGGCAAGGGCTCCCCCTTCAAAAAGAGCCCTCCTGGAGCAAAGCACCCGCATGCTAAATAGTTCGCAATGCGGACAATCAGCCCCCTTAAGAGCTGACTGAGCGTGCTCCGCTCCCAAACATACAACACACAGAGCGCTTAAAAATTCACACGCATGCTCTAAAAATGCTCACTGGAGCCTCTTGTCTTTCCCTTAGCTTTAACTTCAATAGAAGGCTGACTTCAATTTTTCAATCAATTTGTTTTTGATGGATCCATATATTCCAGGTTATAAATTATTATGTGGCATTATTGTTTGCTACAAAATTAAATAATTTTTTAATGTAACATTTATGCAACAAATTCAATTTTAAAGTAATGTGAGGTCCAAATATTCCTGTATAAATCTAAAATAGTTTGGTCTTGTAAGGCAGCAGACACCAGTTTGTCCGCAGGAATGCATCATTAAACAACAAAGTTTATCAGGTGTTGATACCTGGGGGGTGACCTTAAGCTGACACCTTCCAATCTCCTTTCTTTCCCCTCTGCATACCTTTTTCTAGGTTGAAAAAGGTGAAATTATCAAGATTTCATTTCCATGTTTAGCATAATTTTAAAGGTCGTGGTGTGATGAGTAAAAAGGTCTAATTTCTGTTACTATGGGAAGCAATATATCAGAGGGTTAAAACTTAAGGGAAAATCTATTCTCTTGGTATGGGTCTGCTTTTCATTATTTCAGCAGGGGCCCTTCAGGCCACGAGAAACTGTAACAGACTGTAATTAATTTGAATTAACTTTTGTAACTATTGTACATTTAACATATTAACTAATTTGTCATACCAAAAATGAGCACATAAATCTAAATGTGGACAGCAATGTAAACATTTGACCTAAAAACATCAAAACAGACTGCTCTGCTGATCCTGATTCTTTCCCTGTAACCATAGACACACACAAACATACAAGGCCTAGCTCCTCAAGGCTGGGACGCTTGTACTCAAAGCATAGTGATAACATGTTCTCGAGCATCTCAGTGACTTTAGACACCATGTTGGCTTTAGTTACACTAGGAGAATTTCAGAGGGAGGCCAGAGAGAAGCACCTGTCTATGTGCACGTCTACAAAACTAACACTTGTAATGTTATGTAATGTGCCTGGCTAATGCCTGGCTTTTCAAAGTGTGGCTGATATGTTCACTCACATTTCTGTGGATTTTATCCTCTAAATCCTGGTTGATCCTCTGCAGGGCTGAGTAGCTGTTCTGTATTCTGTGGGAGACATTTACAAAATCATAAATATTTAAATCCAGCAAAACTAAAATGATTTAAAAGCTTTCTTTATTTTCTTAGACGTTTCTTTTGTCAGTTCATCTGTTGATTGTCATTTTTCACTGTTGAGGAGTTTACAGTTAAAGACCCGTAAACCAGATATGAATAATGAAGACAAGGAGTCAGAAATGCAATTTAAAAATTTACTTAAGGAAAATATCTTTTTGGAGCTTTTCCAGGCAGAAGTTAGCTTCACACTCGAATGAGTTTGTAGGCCAACCTGACGTTTTACATTCATAAAGGCAGTTTTATACTAACAGAGTCAAGCTAACTACGTCATCCATGACATGGATATGATTGGAGGAGGAAAAGATAATCTCTAATCATTACCATACTAGAACACACAGTAGTCTGACCTGAACTACATCAGTATTTCTGAGAACATAATATGCTATTTCTATAGATGTTCAATGTATCAATAGATGCTGTCTCCTTAGATGGTCTTCCTCAGCACACAGATGACTGCTCTGCTGATCCTGATTCTTTCCCTGTAACCATAGACACACACACAAACATACAAGGCCCGGCTCCTCAAGGCTGGGACGTTTGTACAAGCATGTCAGTGACTTTAGACACCATGTTGGCTTTAGTTACACTAGGAGAATTTCAGAGGGAGGCCAGAGACAAGCACCTGTCTGGCCCTAAGTCAAAAACAGATACATGTCTACAAAAATCCTGTCATACCAATGTCAAGACATCTTACTACCTTTTACCACTACGTATATTTATATATGTAAGTTTAATCACACAAGGCTAACTGCTGATTTTCGGCTAAAATCAAATGATCTAAATACTGATTCACTCTTTAAGGAAAAGATAATGCTTAATATACATAAATAAATCGTGTTGAACATAAATGCTGATTATTGATCCGGAAAAAATGGAGAAGACTTTAAGAATATAATTGACACAAGATGAGGCAGGAGAAACCATCCCCTTTACACACCACATTATATTATAGTATCTGTCACAATCTAAATTTCTAACATTAAATTTATAGTAGACTAAGGACCATGCTAACATGCCCATTGATACTTTGCATTGTCCAAGAGATGCAAAACAATTACTGTGTCACAAGTTGCAATATAGTTAGTTGTAGTATGTTACAAATAAGCTAAGGTGTCTGGATAATATATTGTAGGTTTTTAGCCATGGTTTTGGCCATGTGGGTAAACAAAAAAACAATTTTTTCATTTTGGGGAAACTAACCCTCACAGTAAAAAGACATGATGCCTTATGATGTCAGTTGCATTGCTTGTTCTTGTTTGTACCAGTAGCGGCTCCTGACCAAAAATTTTGGAGGGGGCAGTTTCTGGGTCATAAGCTATCCATGAATGCACAGGGAACTGGGTCATTTAACAAAACAAACAAACTTTTTACATTAACAAATTTTTTTATAGTTTTTGTTTATTTTTTATTAGCTATTATTGTTGATGTTATTTATTTTATTTGTAGGCCTACTTTTGCAATTCTTGCCCAAACGTATGTTATATTGGCTTTTTACAGGCTATTTACATGAGCATGTTAAACCTTATCGCTTAACTGACACAGACTTATATACATACACTTTGCTTACGTGGATTAATAATGTTGTCCGGAACTACGTTCAAGTAACGTAAAAGCAAGTGGGCCAGTCTCAAATCTTAATTAGAGCACGCTGCATTTCCTTTTTTCACCACAATTTACTTACATTTTCACTTCAAAATTTACGAAAGTGTGTGCCACTGTTGAGCTTGGAAGGGCAGAGACACCTTCTGCCCCGCTTATCAAACATGAAGCAATGCAATGAAATTTTAACATATCCACCTCACTTTATGACTTATAACAGTCTAAAATGTTTTCAGAATAATGATGAACATTTTTGAGTTAACAGTTAATTAGGACTGGTCCAGTTTATATAGAGTTCTATGTTTTCAAGTGGCTAAATATTTTGGTGGGGCTCCGCCCCAACTGCCAATACAGACAAGCTGCGCCTTGTTTGTACTATATTTGCAAGGGCAGCACAGAGTGTCAATGCATTGTGGCCAGATTCAAAGATGCTTCTTACCGATGTAGCTTATCTGTGAACTTGTCAAGCTCCTCCTGTGCCCATCGCAACTCAGTCTCTAAGTACTGTCTCGTAGAGTCAAACTCACGCTCTAAAAGCTCCAGCTTATGAGTGGTGTATGAGAGACGTTTCCGCAGGTCCTCCTTCTGTTCCTGCAGAGAGCTGCATATAGACACAAATATAATTACATTACATATATATAATGACCACAATTACAAAAACAGTTTCTGAATCTTTACAACGTGTATCAGTCAGAAAACCAGGATCAATATAAAGACTCTATTTTTTTACACAGGGTTTATTCATATATTAAAACACAAGCAGGATGAGAGAGATGAACTGAGGCATTTAAGATACATAAATGAATCACACACCGCACAACATTGAAAGGCCACATACAGTAGAGCACAGGTCACATAGACACACAGTATTATAACAGAACTGATTCAACCTGAGAAAGTCATCAACTAAAGACTGTATTTTCCACAAAAATGTACTGTTGTGACACTGTGGTATAGTGATGGTATCAAATGATAATGTCTTGATACATTGGTACAGAATGATTACCATATGCTCATCAGAGTATTTACATGGTGCCACAAGAAACTTCACTACCATGACATTAGCCCAAAACAGTATCATGATCATAATAATAACATACTAGTTTAATAACATACTATTGTTATATTTTCATAAAATAGTTTCATGGTACATTTTCGTTTATGCCAGAGGTTTTTCATAGATAAAATGTAACAATGAACTGCTTAACTGCTCACTGCATGATTTGTTCCTTTTATACTGGAAATTATCCTTTAAGGTTTTGGTTCCTTGCCACTGTTGCCCTGCTTACTAGGAGACTGTAGATTTACTTAGTGTTTTATTACTTATAACTGGCTTAGGGTTTTGCAAATTGTTAATATTGCTTTTTGCATAATGATATAACTACAGTACTATAGAATCTACTGTTTCGTTATTTGTCTCACATTCACACATTTTCATTATGCAATGTTCAGATATGTTATGGTATTTATACCAGATATCTTATAGTATACACTTACACTCTTGTTCTGTAAACTATTCTTTCTAACATTTTCCTTTTCTTAAGCTTGTGTGGCATATCTTGCTTAATATGATACCTGTCCCAAAAGTGCATGCTGTTTTAGCAGGCTGTCTAAATGCATTACTGTCTCATAGACCATATATGAGCCTTTACACGTGATGACAGGTATTTCTAGTGCACATCAATTCATTCAAATAGTCCAGATGTGTCATTATCATCAGTTCAGTCAACTCTATTCATAAATCTATTACAATCTTAGTATCCCTAATTAGTTTGAATACTATACATCTTGAATTGGTCTATGACTGAACAATATAAATTTGCAATAATAGTCCATATTGTGTTTTTTGGGTGGTAAATATTTGATCATTTTTCTTTCTCGTTTTTTTTGTGTTTTTATTAGATACATGTATAGCTGCCTTGAAACAATGCAATTGTAAAAAGCGCTATGTAAGTAAAATTGTATTGAATTAAGAAAAATTGTGATGTGGCCTTTTTTCCATTAAAAGAGTCTCTATTATACTTTTTGATTTGACCTTTTTTAGGGTGTAACATAGCGGTTTGTACATGTAAATAATATGCAAAGTCCATGCAATATGTCATTTTTTAGGAGTCTCTCAGTCCTGAAATCACTCCTTCCATTAAGCATCTAGGTAGACATGTTACACATTTGAATAATGCCTGTCGGCTGCTTTGGTCACTCAAAAAACAGTAGCAAAGTAGCAGTTTCTACTTCCAGAAATTAAAAAAACTCCAGACCAGCCATACCGTACCACATACGACAGGATGGCAGATAAGCAATAATGCAAAGGAAGGCAATTGTGCATGTAACAAAGCAAATGGCAATAACAGGCAAAAGTATATCGAGATAATAGCAGCATACAATGCAACAAACATCCAACTGGCACTAAGGTGACTTGGATCGAGGAATAAGCAACAAACACATTTTACACACAGCCAGGTCGAATTAGAAGAAGCTGCTGTTGTGTGAGTGCTGGTGAAACATGTTGTGCTTTACACTTTACACTGTGCTTCAGACCACAGCACTAAGAGGATATATTTTATTAAAGTGAGTGGCCACAGCTTCCCTGTACAAGCAAATCAAAAAGCATTGTGAAGTGAATGCTACTATTGCATTTGTGCAGAAAAGGACCTTGTGCTTTACACAAGGCAAACTGCCGCAAAGAGCAGGACCTGTCATTTTGCTACAGTAAATGAGCAGCCATAACATGTTATGCTGTACAAGCACATCAATTTTAATAAAAGGGGTTACTGCTCTGTGCAAGCAAGCTGGCTCCCTCTGCTGTCCACAAGAAAGCATGTAATGATTTACACAAGGCCGACCTCCATGCTTACCCAGACAGTAGTCAACCATCATTTGATACTGATGAGCTGCTAATTTAGTAGGCAAAGTATTCTGTGCTTTACACAAGACAGATCACCTTTATCAATTCAAACAATTCTTCATATGTAGGAGAAAGATGTGATGTCATCAGAGGTGATGATATATATAGTACCATTATAGTATTATCAGTATTTTTGAAACAGTTGCCCTTACACACAATCTTTTAACAGTAATTTACCTGTAATTTGCCAGAAAAGATTTTATATGTCTAAGGGGCTAATCTTTAAGCCAGAGGTGTCCAATTCAGCTTCAAGGAGGGCCATTGTTCTGAAGAGTTAAACATAAACCAACTAATCAAGGTCTTACTAAGTAGAAGTAGACAAATAACCCTGGTTTAAAGTAATAACACTTGTAGTATGGCTGGTCAATCTGACAATGCATTATGAGTTCAGTGATCTATGATATGCAGATGATTGATGGGATGACTAAAGTAAGTGCACACCATGGTTAAAAGAGCATCTTACCTTTTTTTCTGATGTTTACAACCATTTCGAGAGGTTTTAAGAGCAGTTTTCCCAATATATATCTTTTTCATGGTTTTTCACAGTAGGCCATTTCTCAAGAGCTGTTTTACCCACTTTTTACCCGTTTCAATTTTAGCTACTTTGTGTATATATATATATATATATATATATATATATACACACATACTTCCTGGTTTTGGTCGGGGTCTAATGTCTATATGTTTGATTATGGTGTTATTGAAGGTGTCATTTAAGGTTATCTCCGTGTTTTCTTGGAGCAAGCCTCCCTGGTCACTCATTTCTCCAGTTCTGCTGCACACTTGCAGTCCTTTGGCTATGCTTCATCCTCTCACCATGTAGTTTTACTTACAGCGTGAGAACATGCCTTTCAGGAAGAGGGAGTAATGTCAAGCCATGAATGCCATTTACAGCATTTTCTGTTACAAGTGATGTGACACAATATAAAATGTTAAAATTCTAACTGTTAAAACATTTTTACCAGGGTTACATACGTAACCTGAGACAATCCCTTTCAGGAACTCAAGCTGTGTTGAAAGGGCCTGAAGATCACCAACTCTCCTCAGAGAGGTGATGGCTAGGAGAAAGGCCACTTTGGCCATAGATGCAGATCTGAGAAATGGGCTCAAATGGAGGAGCACATAAAGCATTAAGCATCACGGCCAGGTCCGGGATCTGGAGGGAATCGGGATCGCACTCAAGGCCTCCGTCGGCCCCTGCATTGACAGAAAGTCAGCTCCCACTTTGCATCGACCGGGAATATAAGCCGCTCTCAGTGAGCGAAGCTTCCCCTGAGACCAGCTCAGGATCTGCTGCACCAGTTTGCAAAGAGGGCACGACCGCAGACCTCACAAGACATAACTGCCATTTTGTCGGTGCGGACCAACATGTGACGGTCTCTCAGTTCTGGGAGAAAGAACCTTAGAGCCTGAAGCATTGCTAATCTTGAAAAATTGCTTCCACAGACCTTGGGCTGGGGGGACATTCATGTCCGCACCCCAACCAGTAAGGAATGCATGTGTTGTTAGCATAACATGGCGACAGAGAATTCCCAATACTGGGCCCTGAGAGAGGAACTATAGAGAGCCCAACTCTACTGTATTGCTATACTGTATGCAACAGAGAGAGCCCTACTCTACTCTATTGTTATTCTTTATGCAATAGAGAGAGCCCTACTCTACTGCATTGCTATACTACATGAAATAGAGAGAGCCCTACTCTAATGTATTGCTATACTATATGCAACAGAGAGACTATATCCAATAGAGAGCCCTACTCTTCTGTATTGCTATGCTATATGCAATAGAGAGAGCCATACACTACTGTATTGCTATGCTATAAGAAATAGAGAGAGCCCTACTCTACTGTATTTCTATGCTATATGCAATAAAGAGAGCCCTACTCTACTGTATTTCTATACTATATGCAATAGAGAGCCCTACTCTTCCGTATTGCTATGCTATATGCAACAGAGAGAGCCCTACTCTACTGTATTGCTATACTATATGCAATAGAGAGAGCCCTATACTATATGCAATAGAGAGAGCCCTACTCTACTGTATTGCTACAGTATGCTATATACAATAGAGACAACCCTATACTATATGCAATATAGAGAGCCCTACTCTACTGTATTGCTAGGCTATATGCAATAAAGTGAACCCTACTCTACTGTATTGCTATGCTATATGCAATAGAGAGAGCCCTACACTACTGTATTGCTATGCTATAAGAAATAGAGAGAGCCCTACTCTTCTGTATTGCTATGCTATATGCAATAGAGAGAGCCCTATACTAATTGCAATAGAGAGAGCCCTAAACTATTGTATTACTATGCTATATGCAAAAGAGAGAGCCCGACTCTACTGTATTGCTTATACTATATGCAATAGAGAGAGCCCTATACTATATGGTCCCTTAGGAATCCCAAATAACACAGAGATAAGTGGTTCTCTAAGCTATAGAAAGCACACTCTTCTCAGGATTTAGCCTGAATCCCAGCTCTTTCATGTGGGCAAGAACGACATGTCGAACTGCCAAATGTTGGGAGGGAGATAGGATCAACCAATCGTCAATGTAATTTAGTATGCAGATGGCCTGGAGCCTCATAGATCCTTTAGGTCTATTTTAAAAAACAGTCCTCGGATTTGATTTGAGATACGACCTGCTTCACCGTGAGCATCTTGAAGTTCAGTTGCCTCACTGAGCGGTTTTTAAGGTCTAAGATGGGACGCAAACCCCCACCCTTCTTGGGAACAATGAAATAGCGGCTGTAAAGCCCTGCTTGCCTCAACTGAGGAGGGACCACCTCAGTGGCCTCCTTCCTTAACAGGGATGCTACCTCCTGTTCCGTAACCTGAGCCTGTGCTGGGTCCACCAGGGTGAGGAGAACCCCTCTGAATGCTGGTAGGCGAGAAGCAAACTGAATTTTGTCTAGTTCTAGGGAATGCAGCACCCATTGAGATACGCCTTGCAGAAGTTTCCACACTGCCAAAAAATGGCTTAGGGGTACCAACCTCTTGAGGCTGATCTCTGTAGTCATAAGTAACACGTTGGTGCCCTGTAATGGATGACTGGCAAGGAACACCTGACCTAATTTGCATAGGGGCCTCCTTAGAGGCTGTAAGCACTCTGAGCCCGCTACCTTTAGGGGTGAGAGACTGAAAAATGGCTGCCATAGACCGCCCAATAGCATGGGCAGCCTCCTCTGTGGGCACGCAGAGAAGTGGCCTCTCTTATCCATCTCTTTCAACAGTTCAGCTTGGTAGGCTTGCAGCATACCCATTGTATGGAGTGATGCTGCAGCCTGACCTGCAGCGTTGTAGCCCCTGCCCACCAAAGCTGAAGTATGACGCAGCGGTTTTGGTGGAAGGTCCGGAGCCTTAAGTGAGGAAGCTACATCGGGTGCCAGATAGCCCGCAAGCGTCTGCTCAACCCGTGGCATAGATTTATATGCATGTTCCTCAGCTCCTGCCACATTGCCATAAACATAGGAAGCTGGAGTATAAATGCAGGAAGAATCAGGATTCTTCCAAAATTTAGCGATCTCCAAATGGAGATCAGGAAAAAGGGAAGGCTGCGACGTGGTGGCGCTAACTTATTAGATAGAAATCTATCGTCTAATAAGCTAGGCTTAGACACTGGAGGATCGGCAAGCCAGTCAATGCTTAGCTTGGCTACCGCACGAGTAATGACTTCCACTAAGTCATTATAATGGGACGACCCAGTCTGCCCCTCAACTGGCACAAACGTCATTTAACTGGGTATGGCTAAACTGTGATTTTGATAGACAGCTCTCTGGTCTGGGACTAGACTTAGATGGAGCAAACTGGAGAAACAAATGAAGATGAAGGTGGTCTGGATACAGTTATTTGTATAGTTATTGCGTCTGTTCTTTGTAGTGACTGTACATTACTTATTTACGTTAGCAGGGTTGCCAACTGTCACACCGTTGGTGCATACTCTCACTCAGTTCAAATGAAAAACAACCATTCTAAAGTAAATAGTACAGAGAGTGTGTTAAGTAGCTCATTTCTCTATTTGGATGTTTCTTAATGTGCTTTCTTAATCAGGAACGTAGAACAGGCAAACAGCTGGGGCAGGCAGCAAGGAATGAGGCACCAAGATCAATCAAACTGATCAGCTGAGATAAGACAAGGCTCTGGGCCATCAGCTGAGATGGAACGAGGCTCTGGGCCATCGGCTGAGATGGAACGAGGCTCTGAGTCATTGGCTGAGATGGGACAAGGCTCTGGGCGAAATGGGTCTCTGGTGGGACGAGGCTCTTGCCGATTCCTCTGTGACACCCACAGTAAATAATTCAGATAATGATAATTCAGACTTAACAGCCAGAGCCAAATAGTCTACAATCTAACAATTGAGTGATTGTGTGCCCTGCTTGAGTGCTAGTAACAAGATGGCAAATGTTAATTGGAAAGCTGCTGGATCCTTGTTTTGGCAAAGTGTTATGTTATGATGGTTCGAAGGCAGCAGGATCCATGCGTAGCATTTTATTTATAAATGATAAAGTCAGTCAAACAATCCAACTCAAAACACAGATAATCAACAGGGAAACTGCTTGGTAATGTCAGAAACAAGACTTTATAACAAGTGTAGTTAAACTGAGGTTAACATATGAGACCTATAGACCTATTTTATTCTCATGGTGCATCTTTAAAATCACTCCCATGCTGGACAACCAATTGAAATTCTGGTGGAAAATTTCTTGGAAACTAGAAAAGTTTGCTGTAACACTTGAGACTGTTTTATTAACACAGTATTTTATTTAATTAGGACAGAAAGGTCACACTTTGCTTAGACAAAAGTCTTGTCACGTCTTTGAAGGATTCAACCAATCACAGATTAGAGTTTCATCTGTGACAAATACTGTAATTAACACATTCCCAGATGTGTAGAACAAGAACCCCTGCACACCCAAACTTTGACCTTTCACAGCATCTTCAAGAGCCTGAAGACCAAGTCTCCTGCTAAGGTGGCAGACATCTTTTATGTATCTAAACATCAAGAAACAACAAGAAAAAGATCTGAAGAAACTGGTGAAGTTCAGGACAGGCCCAGGTCAGGCAGACCCCAAGGACAACTGTTCAAGGGGACCGTTTGTTGTTTCGACAGTCCAGGGCCAGCCCTTTTTCACAAACCGCTGTATCTATAAGAACAATTTGTCAAATTATCTTTATGCAGTGGTCTCAATTAGTGCTCAGAAACCAGCATAAAACAAAAGACAGCTAAAAATTGGGTTGCATTTGCCAAGGCAACAGCTTGCAGAAAGGATGAATTGTGAAAAAGTGGCAAAAGGTTGATTTCTCAGATTAATCATCTATTGAACTGCATCCCAATCATCGTGAATACTGCAGAAGACCTGTTGGAACATGCATGGACCCAAGATTCACACAGAAAACAGTCAAGTTCAGTGGAGGAAAAAAATCACAGTTTAGGGTAACATTCAGTATGGGGCACAGGAGAGGGCAAATTCTTCAGCAGGATGTGCTCCTTCTCTTACTTTAGCCTACACATCAATGTTCTTTAAAGCAAAGAAGGTCAAGGTGCTCCAGGATTGGCCAGCCCAGTCACCAGACATGAACATTATTGAGCATGTCTGGGGTAAGATGGAGGAAGCATTGAAGATGAAACCAAAGAATCTTAATGAACTCTGGGGAGTCCTGCTAAAATGCTTTATTTGACATTAGATGACTTTATTAATGTTATTTGAGTAATTGCTGAGATGTATGGATGCAGTCCTCCAAACTTATGGGAGTCATACACAATATTATACACAGAATATTCTTTTTCCACTGCACCATGACTTTGTTCTGTACTATACACTATTTCTGTTAAGTGACAAGACTTGTCTAAGCAAAATTTAAAAATTAAGGCATGATAAGATTTTATTATGGTAAAATAAGCATAATCTAGAGGCCTTTCCCTTTCTTCCCAGACACTTCTGATTCCAAATGATCAACTAGAAGTCAAGTTATTATCTGTTGTTCCTACTTTTGTCAGGGTGTGTATATTAATACTGTAAAATGAAAAAAGTTCTGGCATCTATAGTATAGTATAGTATAGTATTTACAGTGTGTTTATTTTCTATTTGCTACAGTCAGTATTAATTATAGTTTGTTTATAACTTGTAATTATTGACTTGTAATTTGTATTATGTAGTTTTCTTTAATTCATCTATTTTCTAATGTCCATACGTAATTTTAATGTTCAAATGTCCAATTTAAAATTTTTAGTGGACGATAGCAGGTGATCCTACATTATTCTGATTGTAAATTATTGCTGCAGTCCTGCTTTAAAAGTATGTGAAGAACATTAATTGTGACCAGAAAATGCGGGGTAATGACTGGGGTAAAGAAACAGCAAATTACAGAAAGGGAAGCTTCTTACCTTATAGTTTGCATCTCCTCATCCAAAGCCTGGAAATGAAGAAAAAGAAATTACTAAAAAGAGCGACTGGTTCCCACTGCCTCTTTCTTTCATGATCGTGCTCTGTCTTCTTTTTTAACGATTCATCTCACTCTCTCTCTAACCCACAGTGTGAGTAAATTTATGTGCTGATTTCATGTGTAAAAACGTGTAAAGAGAGCAGAAATGTGATGTCGCAGCCAGAATGCAGATACACAACATCATACACATCGCCCACTCCTCCCCAGGAGTAACTCGCTTCTCAGATTAACGCAGATCCACATAATCCGCAAGAAGGACAGAGAAAGCAAACATGTAAAAGGGTGGATTATATAGGATTATAGCCCTATTCGGACGGTAGTTTTACAGGGGTAGGTGGAGTAATATCATTTTTCCACAGGATGTCTGTAATATAAAGTGGCAATTCTCACGGGATTAAAAATCTCAGTAAAACTACCAGAAGTGGGAGGGGTACCGCCGTCACCCGTGTAATATGTTGCTTCCGGATATAAAATATGAAATATTGCCCAAAAGCAGGATCATTATAATAACCTATTAATAACATTAACATATGTGTGTGTGTGAATATATATATTAATCAAGTATTAAGTCAAGTACATAGGCTTAGCCACCCAGACCACTGGAGCCATTACTCAACGAGGCTGAACACTATATACAAAGACGAAATCTTGCAAAACCATCGCAAAAAGTACATACTTTTTTCCTACCTGATTTTTTTTCATGTCCCTTTTTTTGTCCCTCCAGGGCTCTGTAGCAAACAAAACTTTTTGACTCCATAAAAAACTTTTTTTGACTCCGTAAATAGCCTCTTTAATCAGATTAGCAAGTAGGTTATAATTTTTTGTGCTTTCTTGAACAGCTGGGTAGAGTTGAGTGTCCAGGTGAGGTCCTCACTGATGTGAACACCCAGATATTTGAAACTGCTCACCCTCTCCACTTCAAGC
>JBAJNP010005886.1:0-27442 GCA_036877545.1 Yasuhikotakia modesta
AAGAAAGAAAGAAAGAAAGAAAGAAAGAAAGAAAGAAAGGAAAACTATTGTGCTCAGCTATATTGTGTTCATAATACAATGCATTAATTCTACCATTTATTTTATTTGAACAATTTGACCAATTATTGAGAAAAACGATTGGCCAAAAATACAATACACCCCCTCTGATACTGTTAAACATGATAGCCTATCATTTAGGGCATATAATGGACAGAAAACTGTCTCTGGTTTGTTTGTTACTCGTGCAACATAAGTTATACATCAAATGCAAGCTGTCATGAGATGCTGTTAACTTCAAAATTAAAAGACTCGCAGACCACAGGTGTTTATACCGCCGGCAACTGCGCTGAAACGTTTTCCAAAGATCTGCGTTTTAAATCTCTTTTGGAATAAATGACATTTATTTACACATGCTTGAAGCGTTCACTAAATCTAATGCTTAAAGTGTCTCAATATCAACTACGGATGACTTCAGAATTGCATATGAAAGCATTAAAAGTAACAATTTTAACAAAGAAAATACTGTGGCAGGAACAGGAGGAGTTTTAATAATATGGAGGCATGCCGTGTTTTGGTGCCAAAAAAACATTAATTAACTTGGTTTTACATAAACAGATGGCTAAGAACATTTTGCATCCATTTACTAACAATTCTTTACATCATAATCTCTGTTCATAGGTCAGCCGGCTCATGCATATTAATATGTGCTAGAAACACCACTTTACTGTCTCTAAATGTTTTGGAGTCACGACTCCAACAGTCTAATCACATAAACATGTGATTTAAGGGTGAGTGCATTTACACCGAGTCTTACAAATGAAGAAACAGCAAAGAAAATCCAATTTACTTGGTGTATGTCAGCAGGCATGGATTTTGTGAGTTGTATGTGATGTAACTATCTACTCTGAAGTCCCATCTAACAGCTAAGCGTAAATTAAGTGTACAGCGTGTGACTCACTGCAACCAATTCGGGCATCATAAAAGCACAACCTTTGCTCCAACTGTAGACTCTTAGCTTTCTCACAATGTCCATTGTGCTATAAAAACACCATTTTAACAAAAGCCTAATGCTGGTGTTTATAAACACATTTGTGCTCCCAAGTCACTAGAAACTAATGGAACACGGAAGCTCTTCAGTGCTGCTTCAGAACAGAAGATAAAACTGCCATCTGTAGCCAGTTTCACACATAGTTTGTTGGTGCATTAGGTTTTGTTGCTAATCACAGTGCACAGATGGACATTCAATATTTTTCATTCATTGATTGTTAAGAGTTCGCCAGTCAGCTGCATAGACGTTGTTTAAATTTATCCCCCGAGACCCCTTGCATACTTTCTCTGATTAATAAAGCCATCTTAAATCCTCTTTAAATATCAAAAAATGCATTTTGGTCAATGTGCCCACCTCACTTTAATGAAAATACCACAGGTTTAGTGAGGAAAAGGTCAAATATTTGCTCTAATTAGCATTTAACTCTGTGGTGTTCCGGCACGTTGCGTGACCTTTAACTTGATTGGAACATCAGCTAAGCTGGGTCTTCCTGCACAGAACCTTTATCAGAGACTTTCACCCAACGCCATTTAAAGTACACTTATCACAAGAACAATCTCCCTGTAGTAATTTGGGGTAAAGGGGTTTGGATGAGGACACACTGGCAACAGAACTACAGTTGGGCACAAATAACACATGCTTCAACATAACCTAGTAACCGCACCACACCAGCTAACAGGAAACATTTTCAGAATGCTGGCTAACATCCTCCGAAAGTTCTCTTAAGGTTATCAAAAAATGTCTTGCAGTAACATTACTAGAACATTTTTAATGTTATATATATATTGGAAATGTTATTTTTAAGTTGTTAGTTTTTATGTGTTACAGAATTTTAATTGATAAAAAAATGCTTAAAAAATGATAATTAATACAACATTAACATTTCTAGAACTTTCAAAATAGCATTTTAACATTTTTTGTTATTGCTGCAAACATTATGGAAAGGTTCTCACAACCTAAAATTGTTTCCTGGAAACTGATGCATGTAAGAGAAAATCAACAGTGAATCCACACAAGTTCCAACACCACCAGTCAGTGAAGAATCACTTGACCAAACTGCCTAGTCAGCACAGCACTTTTAGAGAATGGGGTCATCAGTCAATCGGTGGACATCCCTGACACAGATAGTATGTGAACACTAAATGAATGGACTGCATGAAGAACAGAGCATCTAGCAAAGATCAGGGCCAAAAACATGTAGTGTGGGGGGAATGTGAGGAGTTCAAACCAGCCAGAGCAGTTTTAGTGGAGATAGCAGGAGCCCTGCAGGAAGCTAAATACTAATAGAGCTAAACTCCGCTAATGGCTCATTATTTACTCCAAACATGTAAGATGACTGACAGTATCAACACGTTTCACTGGTCCTTGTGATAGCAAGAAGATTTTTACAGTTTCTTAAAGCTGAAGTGTGTAAATTCCTGAATCTTCCTCCTGTCTGCCATTGGATGAATACACACATAGCCCCGCCCCAAACTTATTCCATTAGTTGAGCTTAGACGCTCAAGAACAATGTTTTGATAGCACCACAGATTTGAAACTTATCTGGTATATTATCCCAACATTTTAATTCTGTAACCTTTTTCAAATGTTCCACTAACTTAAGAATAATATTTTATTTATATTGACATATAACATTGAAAAACTGTCTAATGTTACTTTAGGGATGTATCTGACAACTTCGAGTGAACTTTTAAAAAAGAACATTAGCCAACGTTTTGAAAATGTTGCCTGTTAGCTGGACAAACACTAGAAAAAAACAGCAGTAATATTAAAATGTTTTACCTATTCAGACTTACCAGCAACAAAAATGGGTTGTCAAAAGCAGAACTTTAATAAACCTCCCTTTCACTGCTTCAGTTCACTCAGCCTGCAACAGGCCATAACCCTCAACATTAAAATCAATTTTTAATTATAATCTCACTCGATTTAACTAGCATCTCTATCAGCCTTCATCAAAAACTTAGTTAGCATGCTGGTACCACTTTAATGTGACACATTGGCAAGCAGTACACAGATATCCTCACTAACACTCCCATAACATCCTAGAAGTTTTTATGCTCAGGAAAATGGGAGCTGTACAGATACAGGACAGGAAAAAAAACAGACCACTTTTAGGAAAATTAATGTGAGGAATTTTTTATTGAATAGAGCAGCTGGTGAAACAGAAGTCCCACCTTACATTTAAACAGCCAATCAGCTTTTTGTTTTCATCCAGAACAAGCACATTAAATGGACCATGTTGTACTAAATGCACTTTTTAAGCTTAGCTTTTAATTTTTTTAGTTTTTTGTCCTTGTATTTTTAAGATAATCAAGCCAAACTTATGAAGCCAATCACATATGCCTGTGCAAGTACAAATGAGTTATGTTTTACTACTAATATAATAAGCCCACAAACACTACATAGAAAATGCTAGAAAATAACTTCACTGAAGTATCACAAAGTTATGTCACAAAGTTTGTTAATCTGAAGCGTGATCATAATACTATGAAAACCTGCTAATCATTTTCAAAATAGACCTGTTACATTCAAGTTGTGACTCAAGAGAAGAGTTTGATTTGGGTGAAGCAGACGGGAGCCTCAAGGCATTTTGGCAGGGGAAATAAATCTCTTGAGGACCTGAGAGTGAGGTCAGAGACACAGTGACACCCACCAACACGCTGAACCAGATGACCTCAAAGAACAGCAGAAGCATCGCTCATCTCCATACTCATGAATCATTCATCTTTCAGCACTGCCCTCCACACTCTCTCTCTCTCTCTCTCTCTCTCACACACACACACTGTATTGTATAACCCAAAACTTCCCAACTTTTGTATCTCATATAGTCTGGCCTTTAAGTGGATTAAAAATACACACACACACATACACACAGACACATTGTATTGTATAACCCAAAACTTCCCAACTTTTGTACCTCATATAGTCTGGCCTTTAAGTGGATTAAAAATACACACACAGACAAACCTTGAATATGACACAAAAGACTTTTAAGAGACATTTTTTCAAATGATACAGACATTTGTCAGGATTCAGAACAGCATTGCTCTAACAAGTTGCAATGCTTGTTAGTTGTGTGAGTTGGTTGTGTGAATGTGTGTTTGTGTGACTGATAGAACCTCAGAGGCACACACAGAACAGGGAACGTTGTCAAACATTCCCAGACATTCTTTTAAAAGTTCTCTTACAGTTATGTTCTTGCCATAACGTTAGCTAAACTAAGAAGTTGTTAGCTGGGCACACCCATGTCTATCACCCATGTCTAAGTGTTTATATATACAAAAACTGTTCAGTAGATGTGACCTAGTAAGTGTGTCACATTTAGACAACATAGTAATGATGAGGAGAATATACTAACACATTAGCTGTGGTCTCAAAGACCTAGAACACTGGTAATGATGATAGCCTGGTGATAATGATGAAACACACCCAGCACCCCACTGAGATAAATGGATTACAATTAGGGTGCCATGAAAAATATCTTTAGGGTCTGTAGTAAGTGACAGTCTGTGTGGGAAGGATACATGAACTGTCTGGCGCTACACAGAAGAGCGATCAATAATTCATCAGTCTTACTGTCTCTGTGTCTCAATATTCAAATGCTTAATGCCTTGTGAATCTTTTCTAATAATTTTATTGCTGCATCAGTGACGATGAATGTTGTGGTCTGATGATGATTCTGGCCCATTATGGCAAATGGGGTCTTACCTAGCTAACCTGGAATGTTCTTAGAACGTTGGCTAATGTTCTGTAAAAGTTCACTCAATTCCATCAGAAAATGTTCTCAAACTAACGTTTGTAGAATGTTTTTAACATTGTGCATCATATATATCCAAAACATTGTTTTTAACTTGTTAGTGGAACGTTTCAAAACGTTACAGAATTAAAATGTGTTTGAATAATATTCTTACAGCCTAGCAATAATATTAATACAACGTCTAAAAAATGGGTGTTTGAACAATACTAGAATGTTCAAAAACGTTTTTGTTACTAACTGAAACGTTAGGGAAATGTTCTTACACCCTAAAATTGTTAGCTGGGTGTCTGCTTGAGCAAAACTTTTACCATCACATATAGAAGTTGCAACAGCTGTGCCTAACAGCTGAAGCACAACCTCTGCACATCTATTTCCCACAGAAGGTGAAGCTTTCATAGGTCAGATCCTTCATCTTATCAGCCTGGAAATAAATGCAGCGGTTTAAACCAGCACAACATCCACAGGGGGCATTTAGCATCAGGCATTGCTGATATCAGACTAGCCAGTAATTGGCTGCTGGTGAATCTGGTTACAGAAAACGAGCGGAACGCAGAATCTTGGCTTGGACCTGCACGTTATCAGCCAAAACAACCCTAATAACATGAAAGCATCAAGGCTGCTTAACCAAGACATCTGAGCAAGCAGGACTGAATGTGTTGCTTCATTTACACACCACCGAACACACACACAATAAACATCCAGTGTTAAAAGACTGAAAGACTTTAGAACTAAACCACTGACACCAGTTGTTATTAAAGACAGAACAGAGGATATAAACTGCCCTGCTAACAATGTTAGGTTGTAAGAACATTTCCATTAAATAACAGAAACATTGAAAACATCCAGTTTTTTAGACATTGGACAAATAAAATTCTACAGCTGTTTAAAATGTTCCACTGACAACTTCAGAATTACATTTCTGATATATAATGTTCTACTGCAAGAACGTTTTGAGAACAGAGAATGCAAGGTATACATTATTCCCTGGAATCGAACCCATAACCTCTGCGCTGCTAACGCAATGCTCTACTAGTTGAGCAACAGGAATACATTGTGTTGTTTTGTAACTGCAGCTTTTTCAATTTGCAGTAGATGAAATATCCACAACATTAAAGGCATGAACAGAGAGGCTCTGTATTTATGCCGTACCGGCCTCAGGGCGGACCTTAAGGAACTCTGCAATCCAATTAAACTGTCTGCATGTGACTTCATGCCTATGTGCGGTTTCAGCCCAAAAGAGTTACAGCTGAGCTTTTTCTGAGAGAGCTCTCATGGTGTTAATGACCAGCAGCCAAACCTGAGAGAAATAAGGAGATAGGAAGCTGAGATGGGCTCTGATAAGACCAAAATGGCAGAGGTGCCAGTTTAGTAAAAGGAACGCTGCTTTGAATTTTTTATACTCTACAGACAAAGGAGTTGGAGGAAATGTTTGCAAAGCAGCTTAATAAAACCGGAACCTAATGGAAAGAAAAACATGTTCATGCAGACTCACTGAGTGGAAGATGAAATAATGGCCTGACATGTTTGTGACCTAAACTGCATGCACTAAGGTAAGGAGACATTTTTTTTAGTTTTTCCCAACTCAGTACATCTAGATATAGTAGATATAAAGAAAAACTGCAGTGCCTGTAGCTACTGTCTTTCAACTCTATAGAGTTGGCAAGCCCATGAACTGCCCTAAAACTGTCCTCTGACCACATGATGCGAATTGCACACAACACTGTCAATTACTTTATCAGTGTGGCAAGCTGTAGTTTGATTGGACGATTTTACACCATATCTGGGACTAAGTTTTTTTTAAGAGTGTTACTAGGATACAATGAGCACTTGCTTAGAAGACAGAGGGAGAGAGATAAAATGAAAAAAGAAAGAAACAAAGCACTTAGGAAAACATTAAAATGTAAACTTAATCACAATTAAAGGCAAAACCCTCAACATTCTTATATCAAGGTTTCTAAACATAATCAAACAATAAAAACAGAGAGTCAAAGCTTTACATATGAAAATTTCAACATACAGAATATTGAAACTTACAGTCAGAAGAAAACAGCTAAACAACAAATGTCCAATCAGAGCACACAGCCTCACAAGCTACACTGAACCCTGGTGTTTTCCCTTAACCTGAGGCTATTTTAATTGGTGGTCAGGTGCAGAGATCCCATCTGCATACTGAGACTTCTCTGGCTGAACGTGTCGGGCATTTGACATGAAATCTGGCTTTAACAAGCTTGACATGTTATACATTTTTCATGAAACAAATTGATCCTACATTTCAAACACAAGTCAAACAAGTCAAAACTCATATAAGTATATAGAACACTTTATTTACACACACACATACATACACGATCGATCGATAATAGATTTAAACAGACGAACAGATTGATTGAAAATAATTAGCATTGAGCATATTGCTGTTTAGGAGAAATAACAGAGCTAATACAAAAATCTCATTTTCTGTGAGAAAACATGAAAGGGCCACAAGCTTCAGTCTCGCAGCGTGCGCTTGTAAACCAAAGTAATTTTCTTGCCACACAATTTCCTACACACTTAATAATTGCACAGCTCAGGAAGCTCCTCTCATATTTCTGGATAAAATCAGACAAAAATGAGTCAAATGACTACAGTTCACTTGATTGATGGAATATACAGATGAATAGATGATAGACTGCTGAGTCAGTTCCTCTTCCTGTGCTGAGGAGGGAAAATGTCCCTGCAGTCATACAGGGTCAATACTGGATCTATAAATGCCTTGTAGTGCGCTTTGCACACTGCCTGTTCTCGAAAGCAATCGACAAGAACCAATCGCCTCACGCTGCATACAATTCCTTATTCCTGCAGTAATTACCTCATTGTCTTGTCCGACAGGCTTTGTTAATGAAACATTAAATTTTAACAGCTGCGATGATGAATGACTAAACGTGAACACCAACTAAAATTCAAGTCATTCACAAAGGCCCGTTTCAAACTTCTTGACATACTGTTGAAAAGTTTACGAAATCTTTATGGTGAAATTTGCAGAAGACACACTGCAAGCAAATTCTGGCAAGTAACAGCTGTTCATGTCACAACTAATATATCAGAACAATTGTACAAATGTAGCAGAAAATCACGCATTAGAAAGCCCCCGTGAAAATTGCATCCGCAGAACTCGCAGCAGACTTCTGCTGTCATTTACAAAGTTTTCCTGTACTTTGTGTCTTTGTTTATTAAAATTTAGTCTCATTTGATTACGTTTTCAATTACCAGTAACAGTGCAGTAATGTCAGCTCTTGTATTTTACCATATTTAAATCTATTTTAAAGAATTACAAATTTTAGCAAACAGCACACATAGAAAAACTGGTCATATACTGTACAGTATACTGTACATACAAACAACCTCTCAGATAGAACTATCCAGTCTGGTATGTATAGTTTCAGTTTCTGGTATGTACCATTTCTAGCCCAAATAACCTGATATTCCCACTGAAGTAATTCCAATTTCCCCATGGAGAAACCTGTAGTTAAACGCCCAGTTCAAGGGCAAACTAGTAAAGTTCACCAATCACTAGTCCTGGGTCGTGAACCTTCAACCTTTAGGTCACCAGCCCAAATCTGTATCCACTAAACTGCCCCCATTCCAACCATTAGTAAGATGATGCATTGTGTTGGCATGATGATATATGCAGCTTAGCTCTGCGGATGACAGTCCGACTGCCCTGCAGTTCAGCAGACGAGAGCAGGAGCTGCAAAGCTATTAAAAACCAGACAGACAAAACTGTACTACAACTGCTGGTGTGCCCGTGTGACCCCCAGGGTCAAGGGTAGCGGCCTTCTGGGATCTTAAATTTTAAAGAACGAGCTACTTTCTGCATTTTGTGTCTAACTTCTGCCACCAGTGAGCCAGATTCATCTGATCAACACATCAAACAGCGGCACAGACGAGGATCAGAGAGATTTGTCATGCAAAAAAATGGCCTCCTCTTTTCTTTCCTGCACTCACTCCATCTCCTGAGGGAAGAACAGAGCTGTGGGAGCTACTAGGTTTGTGTGTTTCTGTGTCAGAGGTTTCTGGGCGGCAGTGAAAGAGAAAGAGAGAGGGGGAAAAAGAAGATAGAGCATTCAAACCCTTTTATGTGACCCAGTAAGTAGAGGGATTATAGTTCTCTCGATTAGACAGAGCTTAATCTGCCGCCGCATGTATACTGTACCATTCATCAGGATAGAGTAAAACCCTAACAGAGCTGTGGGGGGGGATGTGGGGTGTGTGGGGGGGTAGTGATGTGATTTGGGGGGTGTTGCAGTCTGGGGCTGACAGCTGGCTGAAGTAAAAGAAAAAATACTAAGGAATACATTGTGTGTATATATATATATATTTATATATATATATAAAAATGTAAAAAATAAAAATGTATTTTGTTGTTGAAAGATTTGACTGTCATTGTACATTATTTATTCAGCAGGGACTCAACTTTATATTATTTTAATACATTATGTTATATATCATGGACCGTTTCAAAAACAAAAATATTGGTTGTATCGTTTTATTATTCAAAATAACTCTGACAGACAAAATGACAAACGACAGACATAAAAAACAAAGTGAACAAAAATGTAGAAATAAGATTAAATATCACATGGGAATAAACACAACCTGACCGCTGCAGATCAAAGTGTAAGACGTGTGGAGCGCTGAGAGATTTCTCCTGTCTCTCTCCAGACATCATCATCAGAGCGGGAGAGGAAGATAACTGAGGCATGTTCATCCTGGTGGGCAGGTGGGTCGGAGAGTCAGTGGGGTACTTCAGGGTGGACGAGAGATGAAGGCCGGCAGCAGAGTTTAAGTACTGAACACAGCTGTTTAGGTGAGGCAGACACACTGGAGTCATTATATATCTGCTGGTGGTTTCCTTGATTAGCTTTTTTTGTCGTCTTACTCACATGAATGCTGGATTAATGGTGCCGATTGCTTCCCTCCTCCTGTTTCTCTCCTCCGCTGGTTCATTCCAGCAGCCGGTGGCACAGATTCTGTCTGTAAGCCCCCGACTCACCCACGAGCACCGGGGCACCAACCTTTTCTCTCATGTGGAAACTAATCTCAACAGATAAAATATCTAAACTCAGTTAAATGTGTTATACAGAACTGTGTGAATGTTTGAGAAGCCTCCAGTTCTGGCTGAGCCTTACAGAGATGGTTTCCAAAGCTTCTCAGCTTGCCAGAGACCAACGCTGATATTCTAACTGCCTCTCAGATAGAGGTATAAATGATATTTCTGCTCTCAGTCTGATCTGAAGAGTCCATTTAGCAACTGTTTATGTAACTATAGCAGCACAACAACCCCAGTACGTTTTTAGAATGTTTCTGTATGTAACTTTCCATTAGGCAACAAAAATGTTAAAAATGGATGGTTCTAGGAATTTTTAAAATGTCTTTTTTTAGATAAATCTTTTTAGATAAATTGTTCTTTTAGATAAATGTTCTTCTTAGATAAATTATCTAAAAAGAACATAACATTTGGTTATAAGAACATTATTCAAACATGTTTGAATGTGGTAACATGTTTAAAATGTTATATCCACTACTTAAGAATAATGATGTTGATGTATCATATACAATCGTTAACAGACTTTTTTGATAACTTTGAGAAAACGTTTAGAGAGTATTAGCCAAAGTTCTGAAAACATTTCCTGTAGGCTCCCTTTTGATGCTGCCCGTGAGCATTCCAAACATCTTTCCTCCAGTCTAAGAATATAACACATAACTGCGAGAGGATTAAAGAGCTCTGTCAAACGCTATATACCCCTGAGATGATCAGATGCTAAATGTGTATATTTAGCAACTGACAGCCCACACACAGTGTCCTACACACTCATACACAAGCAGCACCACAAATCTGGCCCGTATTCTGGACAGCAATAACAAAATTAACATAAACTGAACACTATCATTGAAAATGTCTTATCAAATTTTTGTTTTAAGCTGCCTTGTATTCTGCAAATCTTTAAAACAAATAAAATATAAACATACCTGAGGCTTTACACAATCCTCTGAAACGAGGTTTAAAAAGACAGACAGATGATTTATGTACTGGGAACAATCTCTGCTTTGTAGGACTAGACTGTAGAGTCAAGAGCATAAAATGTTAAGATACCCAATGTGTACATTTGATATAAGAGACTTAGTTTATTAACTAGTTCATGTATGTGTTCAGTAAGTACACATCAAATCATAACAAAATTATATAATAATTAATAATATATTCATAATAAAATCTTGTTAAAGCAGATTAGTGCACAAACAAAGGTCTCGTGGTTGTTTATCAAATATTATTAAAGACAGAATTTTGGCATTTGGCAACTAATAATTAATATTGTTATGAAGCATGACTGAAAGAAAACCTGCAGCTAAATTCACTAAAATTAAAAGATTTTTGAAAAAAAGCAAAGCTTATAACTACAGCACCCTAATTTGAGGGCAATTTCACACAGCGGCTAACCACACAACAATAATCTATTGGGCTGTAATATTCTGCTGTTTACACACACCCCCACCCAGCCAAAGCTGGAAAATTATCCATAAATATAACACTGAATCACAAGACATAAGATGTTTATTAAGTCCAAACAAGTACGACATTAAAAAGCGATCTTTCAAACACACTTTGCAAAGCTGCTCAGTGATATTTCAGTAAATTAGATGGAGCATTGAAAATAATGCCACTTACTACCCCAGTGGCTATCTTAACAAGCCTCATTAACATAAAATACTCCACCAAACAATAAATGGGTTTATTATTATGTGACTATGGGACACGGCTGCTAAGCAACAAAAAGGGGCGGAGTAATTTAGGTCCCGGCTATCTATCAAAGCAAGCCTGACAGATTCTGGCTTCATCTGACTGGCAAAACTGTTAGTTATTTTAAAGTGTTTTTCCTCACAGAAACTTGTCACTTTCTTTTTGTCAAGAACGTACATGTGAAACGGCTAATGTGGAAATGTTATTTTACATATTTTAGAGAAAGTACAGTGGGGTAGGATTGGGAAAACATTAAAATACAGTATTCAAAATCTAATTTAAACCTGATAAATGAAAAAGGCTTAGAATTTTGACACATTCAAAATAAAGAAATGGTACAAATGTTTGTACAAAAACACTGATAGTTTTTTTATACTTTTAAATCTTTGAAAATTAAGTTTATTAAGCTGTATTATCGTTGGAAAAAAATCTTATCCACATTTCATACATTTTATGTCTAAGGTCACTCAAATCAAACAGACCATTTGTTTTAAACCATTTCGCTCATCATCTATCCAAGTCAATGTCCCTCCAAACTCACAGAACTTTAACATTCCTGTGGGACAGAATATCAAAGCTGTTCTTTCCATACAGTGCCAGGTGGTCACAGCCTGTCAAAACCAGTTAAAATATCATTTAGTATATAAACACACATTTAAACTCATGCTAAACAGAGCAGGTGCGTGACACTGGTGGTCCTCTGTGTGAGATCCTGACCCTGTCAGAATGTTTTTATTGATTATGTAGCTGTTTGCTTTGAAGGAGAGGTGCAGGCTTGTTTTTAATGACTTGCAGTTCCTCAGTACATCACACCCGGAAAAATATTTGCACTCACGTCTTGTGTGAACAACTACCATAGCAACAGTTCACAAAGGTCTTCTGCAGGGCTGTGAGAGCAGCCGAGCACATCAGAGTGGGTCTGTGTGCCTTTGAAGAGCTGGAGAGGGCAAGTCAGGACAATATCGGCACCACAGAGCTTCAGTGACAACACACCTCTTCTATTTACTAGCAGCAGCTGTTTATTTGGCTATAATTTGCAGATTTAAAGCTGAATCATGGTACTGATATTGTACAATAATACTGAACCTATTAACTTTTAATATATGAATCAAATGGCCTAATAAATTTGTAAACATTTCCATCACGTAGCTTTCCAAGCAAATCTAATTTGCGAACTTGCTAGTGCAGTAATGAGGCAAAAGAGTGTTGCTTCACTGACATCCAAGATAACGGGAAATGTTCTCAGAACATTGGCTAGTGCTCCCTTAAAAGTATCCAAAGCTGTCTGTAATGATATACATCACACATATCAAAAATGTTACTTCTAAGTTAGGTTAGTGAAACATTTTAAAAAGTTACATAATAAAAAAACATGTAAATCTGTCTTATAGGAAAGCAATAACGTTAATACAATGTCTAAACACTTTAAAATAACTTTCCCTAAAGTTACATCCATATTTTGTTAGCTAGGATCCAATTTGGGCAACATGGAAGAATATGAACACAAGACTAGCATTCCTGTAAACTATGACTTGCATAAGAACGTGTGAGAACTTATGTAAATTAATAGTGCAGGAGTCATATAGATTTTTTTCAAGCTTCTATTACAGTATTTTTGTCCTGACTGTATAGACTGTATAGAAAAAAGCAGTGTAAGCGTTCTTTACAAAATCATTCATTCAGCACATTTTCTGTGTTCCTCAAAGACAGTAATACAAGTTTCGAGTGACATAAGAGAGAGGAAATGATGACAAAATGTTTGTTGTTTTTTGTACACAAACCCTCTAACAAGCCTGGTGATGTATGTTTATAGCCAATGAAGATAAAACATCTATATATTAGTTCTGGTGAAGAACAATGGCTAAAATATAACTTTAAACTCGCTCTGAATTTCAATGTGTACAGCAAACACCTCACCATATGCACTAATAATACAAGAACAGCAAGGCAAAATTGGCCCACACCTTAAGAGGCGTATAAAAATGGAAAAATACCACTTTTTTGTAAATATTCATAGTTTTATGCTTGTTCAGTTATAAGGTGACCTAGTTGAAGCTAAAATTCTAAAAACTTGCCAATTTGTCTCAGGTAAAACGTACACGAGCGCAGCTTAGTGAGACAAGAAAACAAACAGTGTTTATGAAAA
The DNA here is from genome assembly GCA_036877545.1 of Yasuhikotakia modesta. NCBI lineage: Eukaryota > Metazoa > Chordata > Actinopteri > Cypriniformes > Botiidae > Yasuhikotakia > Yasuhikotakia modesta. Next base: position 13,730 of record JBAJNP010005886.1, read on the forward strand.
ATGTGCATCTTTTGGGATTGTGTCGGTTCACACACCAACACACAGACACGGAGTATTATCTTTCCGCAGTCATCTTTCATAACTTGAGGAATACCCAAGTGGGAAATACAAAATTACGTTTACATAGCCAAAGTTTCCAGACACATTATATTATGCAGCCAGCAGTAAGCATCTCTTTTATATTAAAATTGTTCTACATGTAGAGTTACATGCTAAAAAAATCAATTATAACTCCAAGGTGAAAATGTGTCTTGCGTTCTAATGACTGCTTTAATTTCTCAGTGCTGCCGATACTATTGACAGAGAGAGATGGCTGGTCTTACATGCTAATGCCATTGGACGTTAAAGTTTCACAAGTTTATATATATATATATAGCCAGTCTGAGTCTATCAAATGGAAGACAGCATCTGTTGAGTTGTACTGATGAATAATGGATAGTTCTGAAGAGAAGCTTTAGGCCAGATCCACTCACAGTGGGGGGTGTGAGGTATGTACTGCAGGCCAAGTCTACCACCCTTTCCACTCTCACTACATCAACTGCCACTGACTGTCACACCAGGGATCATGCGAACCCTTTGACTGGAGGAGGAATCTGTGGCAGGAGTCATTTTAATGAGAGTCTCCTGGTAACTTTGAAAAACTACACAAAAGCCACAGTGTTCCCTACTTCCAAGCTGAGTCCAAGTATTTTTAGAAATTGCAGAGCATTAACCTGGCGCAACGTTGTTGTTGTCTTAAGATCTGTGGCTGAAATCATACACTCACATTTTTTGGATTGCTAAATTTTATCAGTCCAATCAATTTATAATTTCCACACTAATTTTTGTGTATGGTAAACAATGTTAATAAAATGTTAAATGTCTTAACAGTAAAATCTGTTGATCTGTCAAGCTCAGATCTAATCAAAATTTGCATTGTTAATCTCAAAACATTTTATAAGGATTTGAACCCAGGTCCCCTTGAATGATAAACTAAATAATAAATAAAGCCTTCTTAAAAAGACTGACTGACTCATAAAAAGATGTTTGTTTTGGTCTTGTCTTGCCTGGGGTGGTAAGTAAAAACAGGACCACCACTGTTGCCCCCTGAAAAGAACAAATATGTGCATGATATGCCCTTGGACCTTGCTGACTTATGCATTAAGCTCATGTTTTAAATTCTCTGTTGTCATGGTTCTGAGCTCTGTTTCTATGTTCTAGATGCTTATCAGAGAAACAATGTGATGATTCCAAGGCAGCGAATGAGCCAATGGGGTCACAGTCACTACAACCATGTGACTAAAAAAAGCAATGTGGCACAAATCAGCAATTGGACACTAGAAATATAATGTTAAGAACAGAGAACTTAACAAGAACTCAAGAACAGAGCAAAGATTACCAAACACATTTAGCTCTATACACAACTGGGCAATGAGGGTTGAATATTAGGCTCAATTTTGCCTTTCTAATCCAAAGGTTTGTTAATGGAGCATATTAACTTGAATTATTATTAAATTAACTTTAAATGAATTTGAAAATTGAATTTCCATGGACAACTCGGTTTTCCAAGTGTAAGGTGACAACGCTCAGCTGTATATATATATATATATATGCACTTCTGTCAACTCTGATTAAGTTATTTTAGATTTACCTGTAGGTAATATAACCAAACATAATTAAGGGGGAAGCCCCTGAGGTATACAGCAGATTGAAATGACAGAGTTTCATATATAATTGGATAAGAGGCTTGATTAATTTCCTTCTGAAAGGCCTGTTCATTATTAGTTACCAAATCCGATTTTCAAGGAGGGAATTTTAATTGTATTACTTTCCATTTCAGCTTATTGATTAATAACAGGGTTGACCTCAGTGTTTAAACTAAACCGCCTGCATTATCAGTTCAGTGCAAACAAGCCTCTCTCTTTGGACACCAGCTGTAAATTTACTTTGCTGTAATCCCATAAATACAATCAAGGGGTATTAAGACACTTGAAACTAATACAGACTAAACAAAACAGTGTCACCTTGAGTTCTCCCTCACTGCATGACATTTCAATTCAGTTTCCAACAATGTTTCACTAACAACAGTTACATGTAACCTGCAAACGTTCACATGAGGCCACACAGTCACTGACAAAATGCCTGAGGTTACCTTAACAACGATTGCTTGCTTGTGTGCTTTTAACAATATGCTATGTGTACGTTGCTTTTTTGTATCAGACTGTATTGAGGACCCACAAAAATGACAGTTGTTTGTATTGATGGGTGCAGCCCGTACACAAATGTATTCATCTGAATATGTGAAAAAGTTTTACCTGTCGTTCCTGCTGGCAGAGCAGAAGATGATAGACAGACGTGTTATTCTTTCTGCTGCCCCCCCACCACATCGTACAACCACATTCTCAGTCAAACTGACTCATGCGTGTATAAAAACATCATATATACTAAGGCTTGAAATAAGCGCATGCCTTGACATTCATAAATCAAAGCTGATTACATAGTTGTTGGATGGCTTGTTGCTCTATCATTAAAAGGGGCAGCGATATATAATATCTAATGAGCTGCATGCAAGTCAAACCCACGCAGGGGGTCCACACATGCAGTTAAGTGTTAATTTATAGCTGTTTGGTGAAGGGGCAGAAAGTCCCCCGAGGTCCCTGTTGGGTGGATAATCATGTATCTGAGTAATAACGCAGAACTCTTGAATTTGGTACATTGTGTTAAACTTAAACCTTGTCGCATGCAATTAACCGCATGTGGTCTGGTCTGCACTGCAGCCTATTCTTGCCAAGGACCGCCCACTTAGACAGGAAGTGACCAAACACAGTTTTAGTTTGTGATCTATAGTTAAGTTTATATGAACTTTGTAATGACAAATACCGCCACAGCAATTTCTACAAATTGTTACAGAGAAAACTGTAAAATTATGTACACAAACCAGATTTTAGAAGAAAATGGCTGACTGTACAAATATATGCTGGAGAACAAATCTAGTTAAAGTGCCTAAAACTGTTTTGATGCCACTAAACTGGCAAACTTTGGTAAATCCTGAGATTACTGTCTTTTCAAAAGCTTCATCAAATCAACTGGAAACTTGTAGACACTTTCAAACTTTGTTTCCAGGTCAACAGATCAAAAAACAAAACAATCTGCCAGCCACTCAGATGCAAACTTGCCAGATCAAGAATTCAATATGCATAAGACCATCGAAGAAACGATGTGGGCGGTTTGTGGGCGTGTTGTCTGAGGATGAGCCTAGATTAAACCGGTGCCATGACTGAGACCTGCGAGAAGATTTGGCAGAAGTTTGAGGAAAACCTAAATTAGACTAAAGGATTGAATGAACAGCTGTAAAGATCAGTCATAAAACATTCCTCAAGTCTAAACTAGAAGGGAAAATTACCATTCTGTATTAATCCACAACACCAAGCCATGAGGCCAGCACCCCACAACACTTAAGCATAATATGCTAATAATCATCAAAGCACTCAGTGGACACTAAACAGCTTGCTGAATGCAAATTACACATCTTTATTATATTCTTGAGGTGTGGTGTTAATTACCAGGGCCTAAAAAGGCTCAGTATACTGTTGCACTAGTAAACACTAAGCTTGTGTGCCTTCACAGACTGCTTGTTAGGTGCTGGGCAGGTTAGCAGCTTCTGCCAGAAAAGCTATTGTCAGAGTTAGGGCCCTGTTTCCACTCCTAACTATACCACAGGCTCACACTCTGTCAGGGTGCATGTACCACATGGCACTTTAGTAGCCCACTAACAGCCTTTTATCTCCCATTACGGCTCACAGCTCTAGCTGGCACATTCACTAACTCACACTCCTCTAAAAATACTCTCTGCTGACCAAGTGGGACACTCATATGGGATACATCAACAAGTGTAAACAAGTCAAGGTCTTCTTGATTTGCCAAGTGAGAGATGTTCCTGGGGCAATATCACTGTTGTTCCTGGGTCAACATCATTGTTTTTTCCTGGGTTAGTGTCAGTGTTGACACTGGACCAACAATAAAATCATCCAATGAGATGATTTTAGATGATCTACGTAGTTGCTATGAAGGTTCTCATTTCAGAAATAAGTTATGGTTGGAATTGAGATAAAGATGCAGGGTTTTTCCACAGAATTGTTGTTCCAGGGTCAACAAACTAGGTTGACCCAGAAACATCTCTCAGTTTAAAATCAGAAAAAGCACAAGTCAAAAAGCAGCTTTTCTTTCTCCATGAGGAAAAAACAAGCTTGGGAACACTATTCACTAAGCAAATTATCCAACAAGCTAATGGACAGTTACCCCTCTAGCCACACCGGTAAACAATGCAAAGCCTTAAAACGACTAGGAGCTTTCAACAGAGGAAAAATGAAGAAAAAAATTACCCCTGTGTGAATCATCCACAAATTCATCCATTTATGCAGCCATGTGCGTCTACAGCGCATGTTAACGTTTAGACATGCTGTGAGCAATAAATCTGTAAGAAAGCAAAAAACAGTGCAAAAAAACTCACCCCAGACAGATTAAAAATAAAAACCCAAGCAACATCTTAAAGATGACACGTTAGAGCATCACAAAACCTCTTGTTTTTCACAAACTACAGCCATTTGTGGTTGACATCTATAGGGGAAGATAATTTTCTGCTTTACCTGAGAGGCAGAGTGGTGGCTAAAGCCCATTGACATTCAGCGTGCAGGAGGGGAGAGTGCACAGACTGACATTAAGGATGAAAAATACAGAGTTTTCTTACACGTGAACCTTTGTCTCTGCCTCTGAGTCAGTCCAATGCTCTTCAAGCTTATTATAGGGACCACAACGGAAGCGGGAGGGGGTGTAACCCTGTTCCAGCCAATCACAGGAAGTGACAGCGCAGCTTTGAAACATACAGGTAACACTTTTGTTTTATTATGCACTGCGCTCTTTGATTTGTGGAGGATGAGCGCTTGAAGAGTTGCTCTATGTACCGGGCGTCACATTAAAAATGAAGAATTGCAAAGGATCCCAACTTTCTTCACAGCGAACTGCATTAGTAATTATGCCATAGATTACTGCACAAGCCTGGGGAAAATCGCAAAGTCGACCGAGAGATAAACTTGGGTGCCATTTGTCAGTTGTTTGACATGCTGCTGAGATGAAGAACAGACATGAAAGAGTTGGTAAAAATCAGAGAACACAAACAGAGGGCCTCAAATTTGCTGAGAAGACTTAAGCACTTCTGCAGGGGAATCAATAAAAAAATTCCAATCAAATATTTAAAGAAGCAGAAATTACAAAATAGCTTATCAGCCATTAATTTGATCCTGTCATTGGACTTGGTGCATCCAGGCAACGTTTATGAAATGAAGCGAATTGGTTGTGCCCTCAAAGAACGAAAGTTTGCCTTTGATGAAAAATTCAATTACAAAAATGCCATGATAAGAGGAAATTTGATTTAGTTTCTGATCCAATTAGATTTCATGTCTTGCTCTCTAGGAGTTTTGTTGAGCATTCTGTGAAACTCCCAATTTTTTTTAATTTGTCACCTATGTCTTAATATGTGAGTTATAGAATACACCCCCATCAAGCACTGAAGCCAAACTTAACTAATATTTCCTCCTGCTGAATATGAAGATCATTATTTGCATTTTTTCCAAACTGCATAATGCTAGTTTTGCAGAGGAACTCTGTAGCTGTGATTAGATGTGAATCTCAGAATATCAAAAACTCTGATAGTCATTTAATCAGTTTTGTTGATGCTTATGTATTGTTTACCACATGGGGGTCTTTAATACCTGGAGAGTTATCCATTAACATTCTCATTCAGCTAAACAGACCTGCAGAAAAATGTGATTTGAAATCAGACTTTTTTAACAGACCCCAGAACTTGTTAAATCAATCATCAGAATAATACAGTAAATGCCACGTACCTAAACACTCTGAACATCTATGATGTCACAACTTTCTGATTGGCTGATGGCGCCACAACAATGTGCACAGTTCCAAATCTTTCACTAGCAATTTTCCTGTAATGTCAAAGGCTGCAGGCAGGTTTGAATAAGAGAGCCTACCTCCACTAGTAAAACATATTCAATGTTATCATAGAATAATTAAAAGAAAAATATACACAGACAAGTACATTTACATTTACGCATTTAGCAGACGCTTTTATCCAAAGCGACGTACAATTGAAGGAACAATAGAAACTGAAAAAGAACAACAACAATCTTAAACATGGTACCATTTTCCCTAGACTAGTATAGCGTAAGTAAACAAGTAAACATTTTTACAAAGTAAATGGAGAAGCCTTTTGGTGTAGTCACACTATCCACCAGCAGGGGCTAACTGAGCCACACTATCCAGCTTAACATCGAGATTACTCACAAAAGACTAGAGATGCAAATAATGTTTAATCATATGCCAGTGCTGGTAAAAACCACAGAAACACAGTTTAATTCAGGCTTTGGGTGTCTTAAGCCTGACATCATTTTAAATGTTGTGGTTTCAATGATATAAAGTCCTTGGCTGGATGCTGAGGCACAAGGATATGAATAATCTCCAGCTGAACGCTCAGATTATTATTGTGGAAATGAGGCTGCATATTTCCCAGAGGTATTCGCATGCGTTTCCTGAGTGAATGAAGTTATGGCATGACAAATTCCTCACTAAGGAGGCTACTGAGTTTCTGTCTTGGTTACACACACACACACAGCCTGAGATTTGTCCCAATTCCCATCATCAACATTTCTGACCACAGTAATCCGGAGGAATTATCAGAGCTGACCGTAAATCCCTGGCTGAAACGCTGTAGTGGATGTTTTGATGTGTACGCTGCTTTCTGCTAAACGCACAGCACTTGCTGGGCTGAATTTGACCTGAATGCCTGTGGTGGAATAAATCCTGCAGAAATAATAGCCAGACAGCACAAGAGCTGCTTGGTCGTGCCCTGTCTGTGGTTCTGAAGCAACCTAATCCACATGCAGTCATGACTTTATGCTAATTCTTGCAACTAGAGCCTCTTGCAACTACAGCTGTCAAAAGTTTGTATAAATGCTTGGAATATTTGGCCATGCAGTATTTATTCTCTAGCATAAAATAAGACTATCTAGGCAGCTCGGAGCAGCCCGAAACATGCCCTCCACATTTCAATTAGTTGATATTTAACTGGCTTCTGTTTGGCTGGTTATGGCCTCAGGGTCCCTAAATATAAGTCTCTCTGTTTCTTTAACTATCTTTTGTGACTTACAGCTATTTCCATTTGAAACGTCTCTTTGTGAATCTTGATTTTAAAGTTTGTATGCAGCTGTGTCAACTGTCTCTCTGGTCAGAAACCTAAGTTGTAGGTTTTTAGCGTACACAAACATTTCTGTATGTGTGCATAGACACTGACATTTTAATACCAATGCATTACATGCATCTGAAATGTAAAACTTTTCTTTGAAAACTGGTTCAGAATTGAGTTCAAAATTATTTACGCCAATGAGATTGTGGTAAATGTTCACAACTGCATTCTGCCTGCAAATCAACTTTGAGAAAATTTTTTGCAAACTTTTGAAGGACTGTAACATCAGACCATAAATAAATCATATAGATGATGTAACTGCAACTACAGTATTTGAACATCCATTGCACAGGTTATAAAATGTTGCTGGGTGAGATTCCATAAATAATAAATTGCACATGAATCCAATCAGCACAACAAGGAATGTTCAAAACTAAACTTAAGACGTTCAGCAAGGGATAAAATCAAGCTTCAAACATAACAGCAAATCAAAACGTATTATATTCATACTTAGCAAAAATATACACAGAAACATTAAGGCTGGATTAATAATGCATTTATTGCGAAAAATGTCAGCTACATGGGACTGTTTTTAATTCTGGCGCTGGATGTGCTGTTATACACGATATTATGGCTGCACACTGAGAAGTGCTTTCTCTTTATTACTGGCCTGCTTTAAGAGACCACAGCAAGAGCACTCAAAGTACACCAGCCACTGTGCTATTAGATGAAAAGCTCACTTTTCTGCCTAGAGCCTATAGTCATAACAGTGTCTCCCTTGCTTGGAGAAATGGAGATTGTGTGTGTTTGAATGGTTGTGTATATGTGGCTGTAGAAATGTGGATGCTAGACAGAGAAAAAAATAGTATAGGTGTGTATATAAGAGAAAAAATGTGTCAGTCAGAGTATCAGGTCTGGAAGTCATTTTTTCTTCGCTTTTAGAGTCGATCAGACACAGCTTGGGTCTGTAAAAGGAAATGTTTTTAACTGTCAAACGCTTATAAAAAATACATGTGGGTCCACCACAGGGGTCTTTACCATGAGGTCCAGAACGAGATCGGCCAATTATAATTTAATTTTAAAAAATGGTGGGTGAAAAAATATTTATTAATTTAAATACAGCCTAAAAATTATAATAAAAGTTTATTTTTACTGTCCCTCCCACATAAGATACTACGAAGTAAAATGTAATTGAAAAAAATACAGTAAAAAATTCTATGTGAAAACATTAATATTTTACTATACACACAATATAGGTCAGATTTCCTTTTATATAACATGTAAAGGTTATATAAAACCTTTACATGTTATATGTCTTTATATACACCAGGAGATGCTAAAAGGTTGAAGACCACAGACCTACAAAAAGACAGCTTAATGATAATATCTAAGCTTTCAAACACAGCATGGTTTGCCTTATTAGCCTGATTCTCTTAGGAAACACAGTCTGTCAAATACAGCATGTGACACCCAACACCTAAAAACGTAACTTAATCCATCACCAAAGATTCTTTTGTGATCATTGGTAAACAGGGCAATTTATCAGATACCAAATGCTAAGATATACTGCAACGCAAACTCCAAATGAAAGCTCCAGTTTAATTCAACTGATAGCAGCAACAGCAGATACAGAGAGAAAAGTGGGTGGTTGATAACCGGTGACATGACATACGGTGGCGTTTCGCCGGGGACATTCATCAAGGAGAGCTAATTCAAGCCTTGCTTTGACTCTCCGGTAAACTGGCTCACATATGCTCACATTTTTCCAGAACGTTCTTCTGCTACATGTTTGTTGTAACTGGCCGATATCCAAAGGTCATCACAGCACAGACTGCGTTTGCTTAATGTCAAAAAGTACAGTAGGTACAGTAACCAAAACCGACCAATTTCTACACAGATGTTGAAAGGTCAGTTTGACCTTCTGGTACCGCGTACAAACTTGTGCTGATTATTATAAGACAACATATTGGCTGGAAAGCTTTTCCTCTTCAAATCGATTTCAAATAAGTCATACAAACTAAAAGGGTAGATTATTAGGAAGATTTGAAAATCTCTGCAACTGTGCTAAGACAAATGTGGTCATTACAGCCCAGTGCTGCATTCAAGTTGTTGTGTAGGTCCCCCAACACCCAATTTACTTACAGAAATTAAGTGAATTAATCTTTACAAAGTACATGCGCAGACATCTGCGATCATTTGCTTTTCAGCTAAGAAGTCTTGGTGTTGGAATGGCACAATGAAACAAAATAGTCCTATATCACTTAATTCGATCACGAATGATACATTTACACAACAGCTCATGCATTAGATTTAACCTGACTTGCAATCTAACACAGACTTGCTTCATCCACGTGTTTTGTGAGGACAAGCAAATTGGCTTGAACTCGGGTGACCAAGCATTTCACACTGAGACAGCAGTCTTGTTTATCCATAGGTTGTGCTACTAAGAAACTTTACTGTCTTCCCTGTATTGTTATGCACAGGAGTGGTCCAAATCTTAATTGCTATGCTTTCCGCAAATCCTTTGTTTCTATCTAGCAAATAATAGAGCCATTTGTTTGATTAGGAACAACAATAGTGTTTAGTGCCAAGTAATTGCTTCTTAATTATAGAACAGAAGTGCAGCTACACAATACAGTGAAAATGCATTTGTAAATGTGATTTGAATCTCACTTCACCAAATATACAGAAATTGGGGAATAAGACGTACGTTCCCTGTAACACAATCTTTACTGCCGTCTCGATACGAATTTCCTATGTGACATGTTTTAATCTCTTGGCAGCCTCTAATGGGACTCTCCACTGAGGAAAATCCACAATGGCATGTTCAGATTCCACTAAAATAACTTTGCTGCGGATCAGGTCATTGAGCTGTCACTTTGACTTTCTGTGGCTGCTATGGAGAGCACAGGATTTTCGAGGCAGGTCTCACAGACTAATTATAATACAAATGACTGTGCTTTTGTTCAGTGTGAACACTCTACTGAAACAATGTATATATTCAGATCAGTTTAACATAAGGAAGCAACACAGATTTACCTCAAAACTTCTGTCTCAGGAAGTCTACCTCACATGAATTTAGTTACCTTATCTTTTAATCAGACTCATGAGAACTTGCAGGGAGACGGATGTTTATATCAAACGCTCCAGTGGTCTCGACTAACAAAGAGAATAAGAGATTTTAAAAACCTCTGCTGCTCAATTAACATTTACAAACTTTATCTCAAAGCTCCATCCATCTGTCTAAGAATTAACAACAACTTGGCTATCTTAACAGCTCAGGTTCCCCCGCATCCACCTGCAGAACTGCAAAAATGTTTGTAACTAAACAATCTGTTGATTAAATGTTGCTTGGCACTTTTGTTGAAGCAGGTCTTGGCTGCTTTTAATTTTGATAAGTGATTATTCCAGGCTTCTAATTGTATTATCCTGTGCTACCTATAAACTGTGTGGCAGATGCTATACTTAAATGTTTGCAAAATCATTTATGTGTTACAGTCAGTATTGCTGAAATAAGTCCACCTTTTTTTCCACTGTTGGAAAATTGTTAATTATGTTGAGCTTTGGGAGATAATTCAGCTCAAACATGGACTTCATATTATAACACGTACCATCCAATCATTTATAAGAACCAATCTCTTCCCAACACTATTGATTTTGCAGCGGTAACTCCCTGCAAGGCAATTAGCCAAGTAATTAAATTATGTAATAACATTAATATAGGAGCTGCTCTGGGCTATGAAAACCTCTCCTAATTCAACCACATGAACCACATCCAAACGCAACACTTAAAATATTTCTTTACAATTATGTTCCTTAAATATCAAAGCTGGCAAAATGGAATCACTGTTCACCATTAAACAGACTAAACACACAAGATCAGATTTTAAAATAACTCATTTGGAAAGTTATATGACATCGTAAAATGATTTATGATCAATGGTGTTTACCATTATATGCTGTAATCATTTCTGTTAATGTTATTGATAGACGATATTATTACATACAATGAAACTCTACATGAAATTGTTGAAATGATGGTCTAAGTGAGTGTACAGCACTACTCCGCTTCAAGAGACAAATAGCCACCTGTTTAACAGTTGAACAGAAGCCGTGCTGAAGTCACAGCAGTCTATGTTCACGCAGTCCATTTCTGCTCTGTCTCAACAAATGATCTTTTATATCCAGATCTATAAACGAAACTTGCTGCCTACGAAAACGTATTTCGTTACAATGCATTCGTTATATATATGCAGGATTAGTTGTACATACTGGTGCTAGAATCGTCTTGCCATTGACACACACACACACACACACACACACACACACACACACACACACACACACCGCCTAAATAGCTGTAAGTGCGCAAATTTACCAAAACCAATAACAATACATTATGAATGCATTCAACACAAAAGCTTCAACAACTTAAACACACACAAATTCTTTACAAGACTTAGTAACAGCAACGGAGTTCTGAACTACATCCTGACTTATGCGCACCGGTGTGGCGGCTCCGATGCCGCGGCACTCCGGGTCTCTTAATGCCCTAACACGGCGCGTAACGCGGGGCACAATATCAGCTGCAACTTACGGGATGATGGAGAAGCTGCCTGAGAGATGCTGATGTGGCTAAAAATCCACAGCAAGAGCTTCAATCCAGTCCCGACGGGGGGCTGCATCTTCGGGTATACCGATCTGCTGAGATATAAGCGCTTGATAGTTACTTTTCCTCCTCTTGTTTCAGGCAGCGAGCGCTGCGCTGTCCGGGAAAACAGTTCCACAGAGCGAAGCCTCTGAATGGGAGAGACGCCGCACTCACCAGCGCTTCTCGGCAGCGTTGAGATATTTCACAACCACAGTCGGGCTTTGAAACAACAAAATACTTTACAGGAGGACTTTAACGCGGTGTTTCAAGCCATTTCGTTAGGCAGAGCGATGCGAGGCGCGCCGTGTGCATCAGCATCTGATGGTGGTTTCGCGGAGGTCGCTGTCCAGGTGCTGAAGTTACTACACACAGCGCTCGCTTGTCCCGGAGACTTGGCCATATAAATGGAAAACCCCCTTTCGTTTGCGTTGGTACGGTCCACGAAACAGTGGAGAAACCCTTGCGGGACAGGGTCCCATTGCTTTGAGCGCCTTCTTATGGGCAGCATAGAACAGATAACATGTTGAATAAGAGCTAATAAACAGAAATGATAAAAGTGGACATACGACATGTTTAAGTAATCACCATTAAAAAATTAACAACATACCCCAACTGTGTTAATAATAATGGAGCGTTTAAGGCTTGTATAAAGTGATTTAAAAACAAGAAACCCACCTTGTGAAATATTCACTGGAGTACAAAAATGTGACAACTAGCCCCGGTCCTCCCTACATACAGTCCTGCAGAGGAGTACAAAATAAATTTAGTGTAATTAGGGTTATGTCATGTAATCTCCATGTCATTTTATTATTATTATTCACTGTACTATTGCATTATGCAATAACTCTGTTCATACCATCTAAACAGCGTCTTAAGAACACCACAATATCTGGAACAGAGTTTAGTGTTTTACCGTTAGTAGTCACTCGTGTGTGCTCAGATTTTTTCTGATATTTACCCACCTGTTTAGGAGGCAAACTCTCATCTATGGAGAAACACCATCTGTGCAAAGCGAGAGAGGGACAGCGTCTACTTCAGATTTCTCCAGGATTTCTTCTATCAAAAACAGAAGCGTTGAAAAACAGCACGTCTCATTCTGTGATTTTCCCGTCGCCGAGCAGGTGTTTCCTGTAATAACTTCACAATGGAGATAAACATTTGCTTTGCACAGCATAAACAATCACAATAAAGCCAGCAAACCTAAGTCACGCAGACATGGTTTGTATTAAAGCTTTCTTTACCATCAAAGGTATTATTACTTATAATATTACGAAATATTAATATAATGCTAGACAGATTAGAGATATAATACAAATATTGTTGGGTAAAGTCAGAAAATAAGTCAGACTGTCTTAGATTGTCTTTCCATGTGGCAATAGCAGTGATTTCAGTATTATGATTCATTTTGCACTGCAAAGCGTAGCACTCAACTTGCAAATATACCACATTAGAATTATGCATATATGGAAATCACTAAGGCATCTGTTGGACTTGGAGACTCACACAGATAAAAGAACATGCCAGAATATTCTAGCATATTAGATCAAGAATTACAATAAGAACTCAAAATCATAATTGATATTAATGCCATTAGCGTCAAATTTTCTCAAACATAAGAAATGTATCTTTGCATAGGCCAAACCTAAAGACTCAAGGTATATTTAATAGACTAGGCTCTCTTTATCTTCCTATAAAACTCTTTGTATTTCCCTACTAAGACAAATGAGCATCCTTAATGAATATGCTAATTGAAATTGTGCATTATTTCTCTAGCATTTATAATAGAATACTTTAAACTTTAAAAGCTTGCTGTTCGTTATATTCAAAT
>JBAJNP010005887.1:0-27442 GCA_036877545.1 Yasuhikotakia modesta
TAGATGTGTGTGTGTGTCACGTTTGTAGATGTGTGTGTGTGTAGATGTGTGTGTGTGTGTGTAGATGTGTGTGTGTGTGTAGATGTGTGCTGATTTCACAATTCTGCCCTGAAGCTTTCAGTCTCGCTAAACATCAGCGAGAAAAACAATCCTTACATAAACACTGTTATTTTTCAGGCGAGCGTCTTGAAACGCATGATTTCAAAATCATTGCTTTAGGAACAGTTGCTTAACTGCAAAAATTGCACCGACGGAGATAATAATTGTATTTGCTCCGGATTGATCCGCAGAAGGTGTTTTTGTGGTTTACAGGAAGAGCGAGAGAACGGGCCCTGCTGGGATCATGTGTAGAGTCAACAAGAATCTGCTCTGAATTCTCTGTAATGCATTAAACGTCTTTATAACCTCTTGGTCTATATTGCTTTCTCTTTTGATTAATTTTAAATGTAGACACAGAAGTGAACTATCTTGGCAGTCCAAGTTTTTCACGTTTTCTTTGGAATTTAAAAGTTGGTCATAGTAAAGCGATATGGGTGTTCCCATTGTGTTGCTAGGGTGACTTGTTTGGTTAAAAAAATGCCCAACATGTTATGTATGTCTAATATTTTAACTCCTAGATATGTCTCCAGTCCGATTTCTTTGTAACTTTGTTAATAATTCAATGCATGAGAAATGAAAGCGGTAGCACACAATGCTATAATTAGTCATATTGATGAATGCTTAAAGTTAGGAGTGCCTGAATACTAATATGCTTGTCTTAAAAACATGCATGTTTTGTAACATAAAAACTGTTCTCAAATCTTTTTCAGATTTGGAAAAGGACCATCCTAAAAATGAAGCGGGTGTCGTCTGGCGAGTTACGGGTGGATTGTTCAACTTCACCAAAGGAGCGGTGGGCGCCACACTCGGGGGAGTGGCCTGGGTGGGCAGCAAAAGCTTTGAGCTGACCAAGACGGCCGTGACGAGCGTTCCCGCAGCTGGAGTGGGATTGGTCAAAGGCGGGGTCTCCGTGGTAACGGGAGGGGTCGGGGCCGTGGGGTCCGCAGTGGCTGGTAAAGTTACACCAAAGAAAAAAGACAAGTCAGATTAGAACGGCCGCTCTCTCCCACCCTCTGTGTGCTGATGGATGTCTAAGTGGTTTGTTTTCACATTCAGGGGGTTAGAAAGCAACTGGGATTCATTTAACCCATTGGGTGAAAAAAGTTCTAGATTCATCTTTAAACAAATGCAATCCTTTACTGTAGTTATTGTAAAGAACCGCAAAACTGGTCTCGCAGCAGTATAAACACACTTAGACCAACAGTAGAAAGTCACTGTTGAGGTACATGAGGTAAATGAGATTATAGCTTCTGTTTGCTAGTTTGTGTGTTGTCTGTTTTGAGTGTGTATGTGTTGGCTGAATTGTTACTATCGGTACAGGGAAGTGTTTTGATTTTGGTGAAAGGGGATCAAATAGTGATATCAAATATGTTCTGTAAAACCTTCATGAAACTTCAGTTGTTTGTCATTCAAGACTGAATTTCACCTCCGTCACCCAGGCATGCTAACATGCTAGAAGTCACACATGTTCACTTGAAAAAGTTGATACTGTTACATTTATTTTTCTGCAATATTAGCTCAAACACTCCAAAAGTATGTGTATGAAGTATAAATTCAAGCATACCTTACAAGCTCCTGAAATATGTGAGTTTATTTTTGCCCAGTCTTTAAAACATTTCTAATGTGTTGTAATTATTTATAATATTCTTTAATTAATTTTATGACACTAGATTACCGACATCTGATAATGTGGGATTTATCTACACGTTTGTCTTGTTGTTTCGTTCAGGCTTGAGTATCAACAGATTTCACCTGTATTATTTTGAATCACAGAAAAGCACACAGTCTTATTTCGGTCACAGTCATTGTATGTTCAGTATATGTACTGAAATTTACATGATACCTTGAACAATCCGCATCATTAGTGATGAGCCTCCAGTGTAAATGTTTCATTTCATACGGCAATGGTTAAAACATCATAATTGAATCTGTATCCAGGAAACAAGAACCAGGAAATAAATTATTAGGGTCTGAAAAAGATGCTATGGACAAACACAATGTCTGGGTCCATCTAAAAAGCTTTTTAGAAGGTCTGTTTTATTCTCTTTTTGTGAAGCATCACTTAGAACTCATTTGAGATGTTGGTTTATTGGCCGTACGTGTGCCTGAATGTCTTGGGAGATGTAAAAAGCTCACGGTGGGGTGTTTTAGAACAGTGTACAATAACCACAGATGTATTTCCTGCTTTACTTTTACTGCTGTTTACATAATAGGACTATTACAGTCGAAATTCGCCTAACTTGAATATTCATTCCTGTATTTCTGTCCATTTTCACAGCTTAGACGATTATCTCCCTCTTTGAATTTTATTATGCAAGAACCTCATGCCGTATTATTTCACTGTTGCAATGCATGCCTAAAGCCCTAGCTTTCCGTGCGACATGCTACGTAACTTACAACACGCTGTTTATTGTGACTGTATTTCCATGCTTTTCAAGTTATTTTCTTTTCGTGTCCTGTTTTTGCTGTATTTCTTGTAGGTACATGTCTTGAAGATGCTGTTACTATGAACTGGACTTTTAAGACCAAGTAGATTTTGTCTATAATAGAACTATTTTTGCTAAATTGATGCTGTATTCTACCAATAAAGCATTCTGTATTTTAGACTGGTTTGTGTGTTTGTTTTTCTTCTGTGTGACAAGATAAGAATAGATGTGATTCACCCAACAATCTGGCACTGTTACAGGTGGAGATATTTCGAAACCATTGATCTATTATTTATTTTTAGCTTTAATCATTTATGTAACATTAAACGCACTAGAATGCATTAGCAGACTGGATCTGAATTACATAAGCTGTTTATTAAATGTGGCCACATAATTCAGATCACATGATAACATTCACATTTTATTAATGCGTCACTCTAGCAAGAGGAACAATTTTAATGGCATCAGCTTTTATACATGACAAATTTAATTTATTATAAGAGGTTATTTTTGGTAAAACAACATGTTTTTAGCTCTTCACTTCGGTTGCAAAATAACTTTTGCACAAATTTACACACTGCATTAACCCCTGAGTCCATTTTTATCCCGTGTCTGTCATTGTCCAGTACTTGCAGGTGGTCATAAACTTTCCTGCCTTTTCATGGCATGCTGAATCAGCACAAAAATTTATGGAGTCAGTCGAGTGTTTTATCTGCAAAAACAATTGCATGGTTCGACAACATCACCGTTCCACAATATTAACCCGAGACATTAGTGATTTTAGTGTCAAGCACAGAAACGCACCATAAAAGACCAAGTTACTCTGGTTTTTAACCTTATACTTTACAAGGCAAGGTGACACGAATTAAGAAATTTTCAGGCACCCCTTACTTGCAAAGCAGATGTGTAACCGGCGGCTTAAATATCATAACAAAATGCCTAGGTGATAGTTTGCTTAGAGACACGAAGCCTGCTTGCGTTGTGACCCGATTTCCCCTTGAAACCGTTCTAGCGACACGTTCCTGACAGGTTTGTTGAGACTGCGCCAGCAACCTTTTATTAAGTGAGTTTCCCCACAGATGTTTCCAAATTGATCATGTTGTAGTCACAATGACCCTCTGGTGACACGCAGCCAGAAAACTCAACAACTGTGATTAAATGCAAAATGTTACAAATATATTTGTATCCTGGAGTTTCTTAATCACAATAAGTGGTTTAAATGGTTTCCTTAATCACAATAAGTGATCTAAATGAACAACAACTCTTTTGAGAAGATCTCAAGCGTGTCGAGATGGTAAGTGAGGTGGATGATCAATTGTTATCCTGAGAAGAGAACCGGCAGTTCGGGAAAGCAAAGCTATCTGCTGCAGGTAATGTAAATATAAATAATAATATATTTATTATAAAATATATGGAATCTTATGAACTTCCAGCCTTGCATCTGAGGGAAGGAGACCTCCAAACATCTAAGGTCATGTTTTCCATTCTACTCCCACAGATATTGCCTTAATCCTGTACACATTATGAAAATGAGTGTCTTTGGCACAGACTCACACACACTGATCTGTGACTAGCCCCGGTGTCACAGCAAAACAAATTAAAGTGGGTAATTTAAACCACATATCTGCTTTTAAGTAGCGCTAACACCCTTGTTTTAAAACTTTCGTTTCTGGCCAAAACATTTTTGCTGATCTTTGCACAGGCTGCAGTGATTTATACCAAGCGCAGACAAATGACAAATTATTTGTACCTTTTTGGCAAAGGATAATGCAAAATGGCTCAAAGACCCAATTACTTACACACTCTTGTGGGGTTAATGGAAGAAAAGTTAAAAGTTCTCCAAATAAATGGCATCAATATGGATAAAATTCTGCTATGTAGAGACCTCAGGTCGCAGCCACCTGCCAGGAAAGTGTGTTTGTCTTGCAAAATCAGACCCTCAACCTTTATTATTGTTGACTTACAAATCCAATTTTGTTTATTGAAAACGTTGTTGTCTGCGCTATCCTTAATTTCAAAGCACTAAGCGCTCGACCAATTTTAAAGTTCTTACAGTATTTTTGACACTTTTATTGACAGGGTGATAAAAGTGACAGGAAATGGTGTGGAAACATGAAAAGACCAGGAACTGGAAATGACACAAGCTGGATTAGAACCGATAACACCCACATGAGCACCACAGCTCAATGCATCAGCACCCATGCACTAACCACCAGACCACACCGCTGACGCACAGAAACGGCCTTCTTATTGACTTTCTGTGTCTTTTAAATAAAAGTATTTTGATCTCAGCTATATAAATGCTTCTCCACTGCTTTAAACGTTAAAGCTTTTAGTGTCAATAAATGTTGAATTAAATCATGCAGAGTGGATCTACAAAACAGATGCATCGACAGATTCATCACTTCCTGTTGTCCTCATCCTGTCCACACATCAAGTACACAAGCCATAAAGACATAAACTTACTGAATATATCTGTCTCCGTTTACGTGCCAACATATTCCAGACTGCAGTCATATTCAGAATTATTCATTTAGAATATTTCACATAAAATATTTAATTCCCCATCACACTATATGAACATAACATCGCAAAAGTCCTTGAACAGGCAAAACAGTCAAACTAAATTTTGCCCTGTAATATGTGTGTTAATTAAAATTCTACATTCTTACACTAACTGTCTCCTTGTGTAGCTATAGAATCAGATAACAAACTCGCTTTAAATAAATTTGTCTGCCAAATGAATAAATGTAAATGTAACGTAACTAAGCAGCAATTTGTAGCAACTAAACACAGTGAGCAAAAATCAGATTGTTGGAAATCTCTTAGGTCAATACCTGCCCTCACACTGGCTGTATTCCTGTTATTCTAGTTATGTTACATTTCTTCCAGCGTAGTATTGGTTGGTGTTATGTGAAATAAACATGAATTACTAAAACTAACATCTAGCACATTGTTTGCTAAGGTACCATCAAGAAACAACATTTTTGCTATTGTTTACACACCAAATTTCAGACATTTTTGGAAGCTTCACAAATGATAAAAGCACAATCTTTGTGGAAATTCTCCGTAAGTTCTCCGTAAACATTTAGGCTGATAAAATGCTGCTATTTTGAGGTTTGCCTCTAACACACACCCCGATTCTTAAAATAGCATCACTTGAGAAAATAAAGCGTGGTAGTTCAGTACATACTGTAAAGGCTGAGTCACAATACAAGTGACAGTATAAATACAGTCACTTGTGTCTGATTTATATACTGTATAAATATACAGTAGATACCCAGATACTGAGTCTATCTGGTCCATTTCAGCCCCAATATCCGTAAGCAGACGTGATTATCTTTTTCTTAAGACCACAAGGGGGTGTCATTTCTCCTGCATGTCCTGAAAGGTCACAAAACGCATTACAAAAGCATCTTGTTTGACGTTGAGGGAAAAAAGGCCTTTTGGAACGTGTGAAATGTTAGAAATGCAAAATAAGAAGCCCATGAAAATGTAACTGGTGAAAATGAAACGCAATCTAATGAAACAAAGTCTTCACACCCATTATTGTTATATAAGTAGTTCAATGCAGATATTGTGTCATTCTGAAACAGAAGATGAGACCAAATGAGGATGTTAGAAACAATGATGGGATCAAAGAAAGATGCGGTCATTTGTTTACTAACCTAAATAGGTTACAGATTATCTGGATTATGTACAATTCATGAAGGATTAACACAAATTAAAATGGTTGTGACAACTAAGCAAAAACATACACATTTGTCCTTGAAAGTTGAAAATGCTTTTAATGCTATGAAATATGAGAAACAGCTAAATGTCTAAGCAAAAAAAGGTGTAACGTTTTGTCTGTGTCTCGTTTCTGCTTCTCTACGTTTATTTAGGATTCAAAAATAGCAAATATCTTTCACATACAGAGCCAAACATTTTTCCATGGACACTGAATACAAATGTATATGTACTGAATAAATGACACAGCATTGTGATACGATGAGGAAAGCCACTAAAAAAATCAATCACTTCATGCATCTTATATGGAAATGTCAAAATTACATTAAACAACCATTTTCCAAGTGTCCAAACTTGACACGCTGGATTACATTGTGTTTATCTGCAGCGATAGCGTGACATTTAGCAAGATTAGCAAAACAAAGACCTTATATAATTGTGGTGATGTGATAGAAGTAAGTGATCATTAGAAAGTACATCTTAACCACTCAAAGCAAGCAAATGCTTCACTATAAATCTTTACCCAGATATAAAACCAATGTGTTGTAAATGCAAACCACACGCAAGCTTAAATCAACTCCTCCAAACTGTGGCAGACGACAATTTACACTGAGAAACAACCTGAGAAAAAGTCTGACTGTGACATTCACAATTTTATTGCACAGCTGTTATTATACATTACAGCATTTTAGTCCCACTTTATGGTACGTTTATCTGGAGAATAGTTTGGGTCCTCTGACTGACAAAATATTCACATTCACTGTTGTCAAAGCAATGACCGGCATACAAAATATCTTTGTTGATATTGTGGTGCTCTGTTCTAATATATAAATATGAACGTTACTACCTCAATGAAATCGCTGCGGTCAGGGTGACGTTGGGATTTCTTTACAGCTAAGTGTTTTGGTTCTTGTGCTGTTCAGAAAATCATATGGCGACTGTGGGAAGTCTCCAAAAGTAAAAAGTTCTTAGTGCAAAATGTCAATCACATTAAGGCAAGGATATAAATGTAGAAAAATAGTTGTGTGTGCACATGATTACCTTTGTTACAAAAAAGGTATGAAGGTTTTGTCTTCAATGAGAGAGAGTGACATGTTTTTCAGCTCCTCGGGGGAGTTGACAGCTTTGTAGCCAAGCTCGTCTAAAATGTGCTGACAAACAGTTTGCGTGTAATCAACTATGTCATGAGACAATTTCAACCTCCAGCTCTCTGCATTGGCGGCCGAATCCCTCAGCGTACCGTACTTGTGTTTTGCTGACACGTCGTTATTGCCTCTCGTGTTGTTATGTATCCAATCCACAACGCTTTTTTCCATCGTAAGACCGAGGAACTCGTAAACCTCCTTGGTTTTTTGAAGCGGATTGCGGGCTAGATCCTCGTATCTCACCAGCATGTACCTTCCTCGAAGCCATGGCGGTCTGCTTAAGCCCGTGGACACCGAGTTGAGGAAGTCGTCGCACACAGTTGTGAGCTGAGTCAAATCCAGGTTGTAGGGTTTCCGGCCCGTGGCTCTCCAGATCCGCCACAGGCGGTACGTGTCCCGAAAGGTTTCGATCCTGGAAGATAATATCCCACGCGGGTCCCTCACCAGCTGGATAACTTTCAGATTAAGACGAGGGTCCTCGATTAGCGCTTTAAGATCGCTGACCTCCGGTATACGCACCGTTTTGATGGCCACGTGCCGTCTTTCCCTGCAAGACTCAGTAGCTAGAGTCAAGTTAAGGGACGTGCACTTTCGAACGCAATCGCCTTCTTCTATATTGCCTTCGCTGGGGCTGAAGGCATCGCAGACCGGCACGGAACAAAGTGCTTTGCTAGCTCCCCGTCGAAAGAGCTTGTCTGTGGTATGATTAGCCGGTTGTGGCTTAATGTAGCTCTCCAAAAAATACAAGTCGCAATTGTACAAGCTTCGTAGAAGGTCACGACTGGCGCCCAGCATCACTCTGCGCTCAACGGCGTATCTGCTGGGAGACAGATGAGGAATCAGAGTAGTTTGAACGTGATAAAGCGGCTCAAAAAGATAGAACACATCTGAGTGCTGGTTGAACAACTGCCCAACAAAAGACGAGCCGCTGCGAGTGGTCGCCAAGATAAGGATGTGAGTCTTCCTGGAGGAATTGTAATTAAAATATGGGTACTCGTCACACATGCGATCGAAGGACTCCACGTCCTGTCCCAAACCACAGTTTAAAGGGTTGGGGACCGGGCATATATGAAAAGGCTTGGCTGTAAAAGTCCTGATTGCTGTGTATTGGATCGCTATTGACACCAACGCAAGCAAAATCACAGCCTTCCAGGAACATTGCATGGCTGGATAACTTCATTTAGATGATGCAGTCTGATTTGATCCTATGGACAAAGACACAGCTGAGGAAAGAAAAAGAACAGATCTTACAGTCAGTCTCATGAGAGCTCAAAACAGCAGAGCAGTTAGACCTCAATAAAAAACAGACAAGTTTTATAACTGATGACAGAAATAACATGAAATAATCTGAACTTTTGCAATCCGGAAACAATTTCACGTTTAAACTTTACAGACTGGTTGGCAAACCTCATTCTCAGCCGTCAAAAACACACAATATGTTCTTATATATCCTACAACATGCGTCAGATCGCATCTGTCCGTCTGTTTTAACAGCATGTGACACTTAGACGAACTGCTCTACGTCTGAATGCAGCCCAACTCCTGAAACTAACCCGCTCCCTACAGCCTTTATACGAGCGTGGGGTATTTTGTTTTTCCCTTGGGGAAATCAGCGATGGGTTCGTGCAAACCGGTCTCGGGCTACAAAATCACTTCTTTTCAGAAACTGGCCCCAGTTCAGGCACCTGTAGCGAGCAGCATTAAACGCAATGGCTCACAATAGCGTCCGCACGCTTATGATAGGTATGAACGGCAGCCGTCGACGACAGCGCGTCGACTTCTGATTTACCGCAGTGCAACACAAGTCGGTATTCAGTCGGAAATAAAAACACCGGATCCGATCCGACTGTATTAAACGGCGAGCAACTTGGTGTCGTGCATCCCGGTGCCGGAAATTCAGACAATCCGACAGGCGTTAAAATGCACGGTAAAATAAACAGTTAAGCTGGATATACTTGCCTCATATTAAGCTGTAAGAGAACATGACGAAAATTGAACAAAGAACCAAAAACAGCGTATGCGGCTCGTCCCGTATACCGCCCGTCACCGATGCCTCAACGCTTTATGTTTACGCGTTTTAACGCCGAGCGCCACCTTATTCCGTTTAAAACGTCGGGAACGGCGATGAAAAGGTCGTGTATCCTCAAGCAGCTCGGGGTGAAACATTCAAAGTCAGGCTCCGCGGTTAGACGGCGGATGAATGAGGTATTGACGCGCGCATCCTCGGATCTCTCCCTGCGACTGAACGCGCAACGCCGGACGGATATTTCATTCGTCCGTCGTGAGAAGACCGGAGAGAGGTGTGCCAGCCGTCCTACACGAAACGAAACCCTGCCCGAAAATGCATCCCCTTCCCTCAAAACCACAGTTGACAAAGGCTGGGAAAAAAACAGCGAGGGGGCAGGCAGATTAGGTTCAGTACACTGAGAATATGTCTGTGCTCGATGATGAAGCCTTTGAACGGGGAGTTAGTTTGGCGTCTATTTGCCTCGTTTTCTTGGTGTTTTCTGGTTATTTTAGACGACAGAAGGCTGCAAGGAATAACATTTAGAGACATTACATTTAGTGCACATAGAAAAAGTGCAGCAGGCATGGCTGGCTGGTACATTTCAGTACTGAGAGACAGGGAAATAATTATGTAATGGTGTGTGTTCAAAAACTACAGCCTTAGTATAGTTTGATCACAGTATAGGGTGTAATATACATCCCATACTTAAGTATACCTTAAAAGTACACATCACTGTTGAGTTGATACTAATGTTAAAGTGGTTGTACTGTTCTAACTATACAGCTTTTTTTGAATGCCTGTTATATTTGCTTTTGAATGAACCTGTTTCTTAAAAGGATGGTTTTCTCAAAATGTCATTTTTAGTCCTTGTAGCTTGTTTTTCACACAAAAGAAGATGTTTTGCGTATAGGAAAACTTGTTTCTTTTTCATACAATTAAGATTAACGGGGTCGTGGGCTGACAGCGTCCCAAAAGGACCACAGAAGTTGTCATAAAAGTGATCCATGTGACTCAGTTTATAGTCGTGTGTTAAAAAGTTGTTTTCTGAAAGCTCCAAGTTCCAGCAAGCCTCTAAAATCTGATTTCAAATATGCCTAAACAATATCTGGTGTGGCAGATCTGACAATCTGTCGAGAGACACGCAGGAACCAATAGCGTTTAATGTCAGTCAGTCAAACCGGATGCGTCATCTTCAAATGTACATGAATGTAAAATGAGATTTGAGAGCTGTGGGGAGGGGCAATTTTCACCAAATAATGACTGTAATTTTGGTCTGATCCTCACAGAGACTATCATATGATGTCAGAAGATGTAAATTATAGCCCGCAAATCATGTGAACTGTGCTTTTTTTGGTCATTATTGAGGTAATTTACTTACATGGTTAAGAAAGGAGTCCAGTATCAGTGTAGGACAGAAAAACGCACAGGTTTGGAAAGACATGATAAAAGAAAAACACGTTTTTATTTTTGGTGACCTATACCTTTAAACTATGAGTACAGTCTGTCCCAGCACTGTTGTTTAGCTTATTCAAGTGTTTCTACACCTCTCTGCAGCTCAACTGGTAGAGCACTGCGTTAGCAGCACAAAGGTTGTGGGTTTAAACCCAGAAAATACAAATACTGATTTAAAAACAAAGAGTGTGTAGATTGAATTCACTGTAAGTCACTTTGCCAAATGAATAAATGTATACAGCAGCAAAATTATGATATAAAAGAAATAACTTAAAAATGTTTCTACATTCTGTATCAATTTAAAACGTTTTCTTATAAGGTCTACACATCAGTCAGTCAAGCAAACCAACTATACAAATGTCTGATTTTCAGCAAACACCATCTGTCACCTGGTACAAATCTGCAGCTCAATTGGCCCATTAAACCCCCACAGAAAACCTCTTTCCATTCCACCAAATATTTCTATCCTTTTCTCTCTGTTTCTGCTATTTTTCCCTCTGTCCTTTCACCTGAAGCCAGAGGACTGGCATTTAAAATGGGGTTTTCCCCCAGTTCAATATCAAGCAATCTCAGAGGCTGCCGAATGTGAGATTCTGGTTGGCTTTTGCAAAATCAGTTTTATCTTTGTGTGCTCAACGAAACCTCCATTTCAATCAGCATGTGTGTTCAAGCATTTGAAAATGTCGGCTTGCATATTGGCAAGCCACCGAATGTGCAGCATTGGGGTGAAGATGAGGGTGAAGATCTGGTAATAAGCTTTTAAACGCAAATGATCCTCAACGTCCTGTCCGGTGAACGCTGTGTCTGTGGTTTAGCCGTTATTTTCAGCGGCTATGAATATATGGATCTATTATGACAACCGTGTCCAGAGAAATGAGAAAACTCGAAGCATGAAACATGATTTCAATATGCGATTGTACCGAGTGCATGAGGCGGTTGGAGCCAGACCATAATAGACTTATGTGAAAGCTTTGAAATACACTGCTGTGGTTCAATGGACAGGAGGCCCACAATAAATTAAGTATTTCTCACAATTTTTACTATGACTATACTGTACTTTACTGTAATATACTGTACTTTGTATACTATATAGTATAAAAATAGAAATGACATCAAACATATATGTTCCTGTAGCTCAACTGGTAGCCTGGCAGCCATGTGTTGCTGTAGCTCAACTGGTAGAGCATTGTGTTAGCAACGCAAAGGTTGTGGGTTCGATCCCAGCGAATGCAAGTACTGATAAAAATGTTTAACTTGAGTTCACTGTAACTCAAGTTAAACATTGTAAATATACCACAATAATTTGGATTCTGTGACATTATTGGTCAGTTAAAGCTGGTGAGGCACACAGCCAAATTTACCCATTCAACAATCCAAACTTCACCTCCACTGACTTAATGAATGTGAGAACTGTCTGAACTTGTCTCTCCTGATGGTTTGGGTCTCTGCTGGGCAAGGTTGTTCCTCGGCCGGCTTTGGATCAGTGCCCCCAGATGAGACAGCTGACTGCATTTTGTGTAATTGAAAAGAGTTTGTCTGGGAAAGAATGTTGGAGGAGTAGCTAGTCAAGACCAGGTCTAATTAAGACGGGAGCTGCCATCGTATTTTCCATTATTCCCGACAGCTCCTGGTATCTGAGAACAGACGGCGAATATATGAGAAGATTAGCTGACTTGAAAGTGATGCATTTAGAAAAAACTGCACTGACTGGCTGTCTGTATTCCTAATAATAAGCGTCTTTTATTTATTTGACATTTTGGTTTTGTGTTTTTGAATCAGAATAGTCTGATTTTATTGGACAGATGTTGAAGTGAATAAGACATTGTTGAAAACGTGTGACTAGCGTTGCATGTAATTGTGTTCTTTGGCAAGTTTTGCCACATGTAGCCGCTGGAAAAGCTCCAATATTTGTTGTAGCACATCTCCTCCCACTGATGCAACGAGCCTGAAGAGGGACCTTGTGATTGGCAGAAACGGAGGGCCAAGGGCCTGTGTGGGCGCGACTGGGATGACAGTCCGTCGCTAAGGGCGCAGCGCGTGTCAAGACCAGGATTCCGGGGGGATGCGCTTGGGTCTCGGGATAGCAACATCACACTATCCTGCTCAAAGATTTTGGACTCGTCCTTGGTGTCCAGGAGAGACAGCAGACATATTTAATGGCCTCTTGTAATACCTTCTGCCCTTCTTCCAGTGTTTTTGGGGTGCACAGGGAGCATTTTAAACAGGCAAAAGCCCTTGATGAGAAAGCAGCTGCCTGATCTGTGTATTGATATGTAGCGTGTGGCGTTCTTCTGCTACAGTAAATGAGCGAGACGTTTCGTAATAGGTCAATGGAAAAGTACAGGGTCAAGCACACAATGATGAATAATTCACAACGTTCGCTTCGAGATGAGCCTTGATGTTGTGATGCTGCTCATTGTAACTGAGTAAATCCCTTAAAAAACACAGACTGAATGTTAATCCTAAAAAAACTCCATATCTATTTCTACCTATCTGTGTAGTCTTTATTAGACAGGGCAGCGGGGAAGTGACAGGAAGCCACATGGGGGGGAAAACAAGAGTTAGAAAGAACATCTGCATTGTGCCAAAATTTTACTGTGTGTGAGATTTGGTCTCCCTGCTTCTGATTGGTTTACCGGTTTTAGATTCTACCGCCTGATTGATGCCCATCAGTAAACCCCGCCCCCAGGCCTAATCATAATCCTGGATAGTTGAGAAGACACAGGGGAGTGATAATCTCATATTTTGATGACACCTGGACTTAAAATGTCACACACAGTGTTACTTCTCAACATGTCACAGCATAAGTTCTGTGTCACTTGATATGCCTGTAAGATAAAGTGTTGTTAAGTGTTTTTTAATTTTGCAGTTTTGTGATGCAAAACCACTAAACTCAGTTTGTGTAGTCGTTCGTGCTTAAATGAGAAGTTTAATTACACATCCTACATGACTGCAGTTGAAGGCTCATCCGTGTTGCTAATTAACCCCACGAAACCGCCATGACTCTGGGATCACATAAATTACAGCCATCAGAAATATTATTTTTGCTCAGACGTGATCGCGATTTCAATGCCCGTGACTTTTATGGGCTGCTAATAATGATGTATGCCAAGCAAATCGCTTTAAAGTGAGAGCAATGGCTTTTTCAGCCCACTGCTCTTATGCGTTGTCTAATTGAAAGAGACTCATTGCAAAAGCCATATCAGCCCTAATGCTACATGAACGCGAGCTGTAATGACTTCATAGCAGAGAATTGCGGTGAATAAGTTCTGAGGGTGTTTTGTGACACCTGATCCGCGGACGGTCAAGCCATTAATGGAGATTTTGTTTGCGTTTAAAATGACTAAACGTGTGTTGGTTTTAGGTCAAAATAGCATTCCTAACAATCTCCATTAGCTTGACTAATAGATTGTTTTTTATTTTAACAAAAGTCTAATTTAATGGCACTCATTTTAAATTTTATTGGTATTGGAATAATACGAACACAGTTAAAGAATACATTAGACAGAATTCATTGCTTGTAACCAGACACTGTGATTTCCAAATTTGTGATATATACAAATGCAATCATGAGAAAATTCAGTCATTTTTAAACCAGATTTCTATAGAATTACAAAAATAACTTTCTGCAGTGTTATGGATAAAAATCTGAAATATATTACAAGTCAAAATCACAAGTGTAACTTTAACAAGTGTAATGATTCAACGTTCTTTAAAATCACGTGGGTGGTTGCCAAGGTCCAGCTACACCGTTGCTAAGGTGTTTATATATTTTAGGGTGTTGCCATGTAGTGCTGCCATGTTGCTTGTGGGCATGTGTTCCTGTAGCTCAACTGGTAGAGCATAGTGTTAGCAACACAAAGGTTGTGAGTTTGAGCCCAGGGAACACAAGTTGTGACAAAATGTGTTTAATTTTTCTCCAAGGTGAAAACTGTAAGTCTTATTAAGTGTAACATTGTTTTATTTTACCCTGAAAGAAATGATCTGATTTTTCATTGACAGCAGTGATGTTTTATATCTGCTCTCTATAAAGTTCAAAGCACATGACACCATATGATATATATACACACACAGTCCAAGGCTGTTTCATCATTAGCCACAATTAAGCTTTATGGCAACTTTAATGAGTGAGTAATGAAGTGACCTAAAGATTTAGCGATCTGTTCGGCGCAGTCCTTTAATACACGGCCATCATCATTTTTATAATAGTATTCATGGATCTTTCAGGGTGAAAATGTGCTTTATTTCTTATAGATAGACTTCTTTTGATCCTAACGGTAGAATCATAGCGCAATTCAGGCTCTATATTGGATTTCCATATATAGACTGTATTCACCGAGAGGTCAGAAAAGCAAAGAGATGACTGAGTTTTGTGCTCACAGAGCCCACGGTAATGATCTTTTTTCATTCCCTGTGTCCTCCCTGCTGTCTCCAGAGATTCCTGCATTAGTTTTTTCCTCTTAAAAGCTTGACCCGTATTACCTTCCGTTCTGATCAGCTCAGGCGCGCCGCATAAAATGATGTTTATACGGCCACGTTTGACTGTTTCAGCCCGGCTGGTGCGTGTGCGTTTGTTACGCCCTGTGGTTTGCGTTCGGGCTGGTTCGACCGGTTCAAACGAAACGTTGGCACCACAAATACACCTTTGAGAAACCAAGGGCTTTGTGTCTTGTCTGAGCTAACCAAATTTTTAGTTTGCACGCAGCTTTTCAAGTGAAAGAACTTGAATTTGCCCGCACGAGGCACAGTGTGTACAGTCCAATATAACGCACGGGTTTGAATCTCATTAAACGGCAAACCCTGCGTTCGCACAACCATCATTCAACGCTTTAAGTATTATTAAAATCACCTTCGTCGCACCCCCATACCTCATCCCTCCCATTGCCTCCCATTAGAGGGATCATTTAGCGGGAATACATCACCCTTCTTTAATTACTTTGCCCTCTATTGGAATGAACTCTTTCCATCCATTTATTAAGTGCTACAGTTTACTTAAATTACTGTGTCTCTTTCTCTCGCCCTCCCCCTTGTTCCCTAAATAGATGCGTTTCTAGTTGTCAGCAGAGTTTGTGGGACAGGCTGAATTATGGAATCATGGGAGCTTTGAGTGCTTTAATGGTTTTTCTATAGAGAAGATTACAGAAGCAACACAAAGACCCGATGCAGGATTAGGACTGATATATCGCATTGTGATGGATCGAGCAGTCAGGATTTGGCAGTCAAACAGCCGAGCACAAAAGACGGCCATTTTTAGAAACGGCCTATCAAATCCATCCCACCTGAAAACCGTGAGATGTTTGTTTAATTGGAAATCTTTCATCCAGGTTCTGACGCGATGTTTCCGATCCCTGCCAGCGAGGACGAGTCTGTATGAGATGTATTTTTAAAAAGCACAGTTTATCCAAAAATAAAAACACCCTTGTGTTGTTCCAAAACCGTACAGTATACTGTTATTTTTAAGTGGAACACAGAGGGAACATTTTTGCATAAAACAATAGCTCATCGTGGCATCTTTCAAAGACCATTAAAATATCCCATAATGACTTCGTAATGAGTTTTGTAACGCGTTTAAGACACACTTTTGTGAACCGTTCCTTTAAATGTATAAACAAGTACCTCCAAACATCCCTGTATTCCTCAGCCCTCAACATCTACTTATTAATATTTGAATATAAATGAAGGAATCGTGACCGCTGTGATCTCAGACGGAACACGGACCTTGGGCTGCATAAATCCGTTCGCTGAGCGAAACGTTCAAAGCCGCTGACGGTCCTCGCTCAAGCCCTCAGGAAACGCGAAGGCGAGCTAAGCCGGCGCTCAGGAGGCCGACGAGGGCCCGGACCGAGATGCTAATGATGATAAATGGTCTACGTGTGGATTAATGAGAGCAGAGGAACGGGAGCAGAACTGGGAGTTCCGGGGGAAAATCTGAGCAGCATCTCCGACGCTCTCGCTCTCCACGCCAAGAGCTCAATCGCTGGTGATGGTACTTCACTGTTTGCCCTTGAAAAGCAGGTCCAGTAATTATCTCTCCCCTGTGCTGAAAGGGGGAAGAGACAGACCTGCCTAGAAGCTCCCTCATAATTACACACTGCCTCTCCAACAGAATCAGATGAGATCATTTTCACCTGCGTCTGTGTGACTTCACTGCTGTTATTGGGGGGTGGATCTATTGAACAGATTCTGTTTTTATTTTATTTTAATATTTACATGGATTCATTTATCCTAAGCAAATTACAGCACATTCAAAACCTACAGATTTTATCAGTACTTGTGGGGATTGAACCCACAACCTTTGTGTTGCTAACACAACACTCTACCAGTTGAGCTACAGGAACACGAGGCTACACGGTTTTATCTCATGGACAACGATGAACAAAACTTTTAAAGAATTTTTACATCTAAATTCATGTAATACAGGAAGGTCTTTATTGTGAGGGGATATTTTAAATCTACCAGCTGAAATCTGATTTTCTGCACAGCGTTGCTTTTTAGCTGAAACGGTTACCAACTTGTAAAACATGGCACTAACAAGGACGGGGTCACGGGTTCGATTCCCAGGGTACACACTAACTAATTAAATGAGTGCTTTGAATGAACTCAGTCGCGTTGGATCAGAACAGCTGCCAAATGTGTAAATATAATGGGTTGTGGTTGCATGTGTTTACTGAGAGGGTCATGGACAGAACGGATAAAATCATGCTAAATGGAAATAATAAAATGTAGCTAAACACACCGTGCATAAACTAATAAACAGGCTTCCTGCTCTAAAAAGACAGAATGCATTTGCCACGTCTTTTGTTGCTGATGTAAAAGGTCGTATATCCAATCAGATTCTGTTATTTTGGTACACATTCATGTGTCTCTTGGTTAAAACTAGCCAAAACAAGCAAATGCTAAGATGGACGGGTTCATTCTAAAAAACACTAACAAAACCACACAAAGTAAAAGAGAGCACAATTCAGATTACTTTAAAATGTGTGCACACTTGCAACAATGATAAATATGGTTTGTACAGGCTGCAATGTGTTTTCTGCAGAGAAAAAACTGACTGGTAAGTGCATGAAACTAATCACATTTAATGCCAATGTGTTGGGTTGCCATTGGATGCCTGATTTATTTGATGCTAATAAATAATATTAATGAAAGATTGGTGTAAACATATAATATATAACAACAAGAAATGACTATTAATTGTAATCATACAGATGAATTTTAGAAAGCTGGAGACTTGAATTAAAAAAAGATTCAATTAAAATCCAACTATGCAAATAGATAATCCAAACACAAGTAGCACAGTCCAATTTCTCTTCAATTAACGCTTTGATAGGAAACATTAATCACAAACTGTTACGATTCAGGTCGTATCTCTTCGCCACATCCCTAAACAAAGAGGGGAACAAACCGGCAGATAATGCAAATTGGATTGGAAATTTAGTCCCCCAAATGACCAAGTAAATTATGGCCCCTGCAAATCGGCCCACCGTTAAGCATCAAAGAAGAACAGGATACGCTTCCCAAAGATAATTAAGTACCAAAGCGAAGGGAGTCCATCAGACAAGCAACATATTTGTGCAGTACGCCAAAACAATAGCTTCTCTCTCCGAGCGGACAATGGGAAACGCATTAAACGCCGCTAGTAAACGTTCGCTAGCATATTGTCGTTGACGCGTGCCTCCGGTCTTCTTGGTGTCTGAGCATGAAGCAAATTCAGTAAAACCCCTCAGAGACCGAGAGAGCGCCAGCACAGCAGTTTCATTGTAAACACGGTCGCTGGAGAAATGAATGGAAGTGTGTTCTGAAGGCGTTTTTGATTTTGCAGGCCTGAATAAGATATAAGCAACGTGAGGCGGTGACCGTCCCTGGAGACCCATCTTCCTGAAGCACTGAGATTGTGTTCTGCATTTTTGAAACCAGCAGGTTCCTCTGCTTTACAGAACCGTATATGAGACCCCTGAACACGGCTGGTCCACGGTTCGAGACGATGGGGCTCACTTTTCACTGGGCTAAATTATTATTGATTTAGAAGCTGAATTCTTTTTCACTTGAAAGGTAAAAGCCATACAAGTAGAGAAAACTTGAGCAATTTTCCTCACACCACACCAAAAAAGAGTGATAAGGGATAGTTTCATTTTTTGAGGTGTGCAGCCTTTTCAGGTATGAGATTTTCCTAAATATGTTGGATTTAAAAAAAATGCATTTTATGGAGTCACACACGGACATCCGGCACTATAGTCACATATTATATGCTCCGATTATATGGAATAAAGACATTCCCATGTAACATAATTGCTGATATAAAATCATTTAAAGAATTTTTTTCATATTTGACTCCTCTCAATGCGTTTTCTGTAATGCATATCAAAGCCTGCAAACCAACCATACGCCCATATTTGTCACCCTGATCAGAGTTCCTCTGAGCTTATTTGAATTTCATCCAGTTGACGGTCATGTCAGTCCACACAGATTAATGGAGTGAAACTTTCTTCGCAGTGTGCGGGCAAACAGAGGCCTGAATGTGTAAACAAGCGGCGCGCGCTACGTACGTCAGGCCAGATAAAGGTTTTCTGCACAGAGCAGCTGTGTACTGAGGGATACAATCCGTGCGCCCGCCTCGGAAAATAGTCATGAGGTTTGCATTTCAAGAAGCCCAACTTGTCCTCAATTTCTCCTCTAGCCTTTCACATCAGGGCCTGTCTACTTCGTATTCACATTTTGACATACTCTTTCCAGGGAAAGAAAGTACACAACTGCAATATTAACTACAGCCCGGGCTCTACAATGCTTCGTAACCTACAGCACATTGTGGTTAAAATCTCCTGTTTTTGACGTGATAAAAATACAAGAGGCGGCGATTTGAACATTTTCTGGATCAATGACCCGTTTTAGTTTTTGCTTCCTCTTATTTGATCGACGATTAGACGGGAGGAGCCTTTTTGCTCCCCGCGGTTCCTCAAAGATCCAGTGTCATCGAATACTGTAATCTTAAAGGGAAGTCAGTGTGAGTGAAGAACGCTAAGTGCCTTTGTAGCGATTCGCCATCTGTGGAATTAATTGTCTGTAAAAAGTTGAATGCTGGGAAAAGGAGGGGCTGAATTGATTCTCATTGATTTGCTCCAAGGCTTTGATCCGTGAGAAAATGCCTTGTAATCACGCTTCAAGTGCCATAAACGAGACTAAGAGCTAAAACGTTAATAGCTCGCTTTTTTATAAATAGTGTTCTATAAAACCCCCTTTGGGGCAATAAAGTGTTACGTGTGGCTGTAAGTTAAAGCACCGTGGCCCATTTATAGGCTTCTGTTTTCATAAAACCTCAAACATATGAGCTGCGTTTTGGAGACCGGGCTGGAAAACGAGAGCCAACAGTGGTGCATTATGGGTATTTTTTGGTGATACCACCAAACGTGCCACCATGAAGCAGCACTTCAAGGTCAAGAGGAACGACGTTTGCAATCTATTGCTCTAAAATGTTTTTAAAAACATGACAAGTGGAGAAAATGTATTTTATTCAACAAAAATTAAAAAACATTTTATATTTATAAATTCTACAAACTTTTCTCCAGAATTAAAGGCCCAAGACAAAGTTTAAATAAAGAAAACTGATTCAATTCTTGTTGTAATTTAATGTCTGTTCCTAATATTCATAGCATAGAAAGATACACTTTATTGATTCATTTTAAGCCTTAAGGCCCCAAACATAAAACGTCCAGCAACAAATCAAGCAATTGCATTTTGAGCACGTCTGCTTTTGGTGACCTTATTCTCTTAACGCTGTGCGCACGAGTCGCACGCAGACCTGACACGCGCCTCCAGATGTGAGGTCACACCCGGCCACATAAACAGCCAAAGTGTGGAGGACAGGACGCTGTTTGTCCGGGTCGATAACACGCCTTTGCTCGCCCGCCTGTCAAACGCAGCTGTGCGCGTTTGCACTGCGCGTCCCTGCGCGCGCGCGCGGCACAGCCATCTAGCGCCGCGGCACCGTTCGTCACGTTCATAAGCTTAAAAGGACGCCGGGCCGGACGCGAGGTTATAAAACCCAAACTGTCTTACAGAACCGGCGGTAATTGAAGGCTTCTTCCGCTGCTCTTTTGATCCACTTACAGCGGAAGCTCAATATCTGCCCGTGTGAATGCGCAACGTGCCGCGGGACGCGTTACCAGCGATTAGCGCAGGATTGACAGACGCAGTCCCCGCAGACTCTAAAGCAACATGTGCGCTTTTCAGAAGCCTTTCTGAAAGTAAACATGGTGTTATTATGGTGAAACGGTGCTGAGATGAAGCAGGTGGATCCGGTTATATATTCGGAGGAAAAGACTGATTAAACTTTCAAGATCACAAACTTTAATCGCATTTCATATTTGATCATCTAATCCATGCGCCACGGTTACAAGTAAAACTGTAACCACGTGTTTTGATATGCAACACCATCTAATATGTACAACGACCTACGGGTGTTCCTGTAGCTCAACTGGTAGAGCATTGCCCTAGAAACGCAAAGGTTGTGGGTTCGAGCCCAGGGAACACAAGTACTAATAAAATGTGTAGCTAAATTAATGCAAAAGCCAATGCAAACATGGTGTCTTTAGCAAGACAATACATTTGTGATAGCTGTGCCAAACTACTGCCAGAGTTGAACTGTGCTTGCTGTAGTAAAACCATTACGGTTTGTAAGAATTAAAAATAATTGTGATTAAAAATGTATTTGTTTACCGAATGTTTGTATTTGTGAGTATTAATGCCAATGACAGTTTTGTGCTGTTACCAAACCAGTGAGTCTTGCAGAGACTTGATATCTCACCTAATCAGCATTTTATAATAAGTCTCTAATATTTGTTCATTCAAGTTACTGCCTCTTTTTCTGCGAGCAATTGTGCATTCAGAAATGGGTCCAAGCACTTCATAGCACAGCGCTAGAGCTCACTGAAACAATCTGACTTGTTTCCAACGTCCATTTCTTAGCTCTGAAAGAAAAGAAGCGAGGCCACTTAAGACCATTTTCTAAGACAAGCCGTGTATCTGTTGGATTACAGCGATTTTCTGTCATTCTGAGTCTGGGCTGGATTATGACTAAAACCCTATGAGTGACCCAACACTGCTTTTATACAGACCCCCAACCCCCACCTAAATCTGTGTTGGATATTAATGTCAAAACAGCCCGTCCAGTCCTTGAAATAACATCCAATTGAATTGTCCCAGATGAATGTCCAGTCAACATAATGACCCAGTTATGAGGAAAAAAATGATTGTCAAAAAAATCCAGACCCACATTTATTATTACAATTTATGAAACAGATGGGCCCATATCTGAACTGTGATTGGATGAGCCGTATTTGAAGCCAATAAACACACACCTGTGACTGTACGTCAATTGAATTGTATATTAAAGTCAAGATGCTACGTTGCCTGGCAACCAAAGCGGCCCACAGTTAGGCTGATAAACTATTTTTCTTGGCAGAGGAATTGTTTATTCAGAATTATTAAAAACTCAAAGACAAAAGCCTCTTACATCACATTGCTTTATTTTCTGCATTCTTTGCTTTTAATTATATAGGAAGGACATTATAGGAATATAGTATATGGGAATCGCATGTGCCCTGTTAACCCTTTCTGACCACATATAGCCACTAATAGCAATATCTGTTAGCGTGAGCGATGTTTGGGAGAGTTGTTGCTATTTAACTGTGCAGTCTATAAGCGCTGCCCCAGCGCTTCAAAGAGTAGATTTACATTTGACAAACTTCTGGTAAGAGTGTTCAGTGCCATTAACAGTTTGGCAGTTGAAGCAGTGTAGGGTTACACTTGTAAGTCAATTGAGTGAATAAATTTAAATGGTGTGTGTTTTCAAGTGCCAGAAACACAATGTGTGCTCTATACGGTCCACCAAACCCTTGAAAAAACCCAACTGGAGGCGTTTAACGTTGTGTTTTCAGGGCATACGGTGGCTTGCTCTGTCAGCTCACATCATGAGGGTTCTGGGTTCGAGTCCCCATTGGCCTTTTTGTTGCATGTTCTCCTCATGTTGCTGTGGGTTTGCCCGGGGGGGGTCTAGTTTCCTTCACAGCCCAAAGACATGCTGGTGAGATGAACCGGAAACCTTAAATTGCCCGTGAGACTGTGAACTTGAACACAGTACACGTGTGAATACATGTGCAAACGAGAACCAATGACGTTTAATGACATTTACATAAGCGTAAGCAATTTAAATATTGCTCTTTACATGAAGCTATGAGGTGGAAGCAATTAAAATGTAGAATATGTTGGTTTTTGTCATCATCTTGCAGCTTGACAACAAAGTGTTTGTATTCACTGTCATTTTAAAAGGTTAAAAAAATGAAAACTACTGTGATTAAGGGTTTGAAACTACATGAGGATAAATGATTCTAGAAGATTCATTTTAAAGAACGTTGTCCCTTTAAATCAGATGCCCAGAAAAATGTAAGGAGTAACAAATGTGTAGGAGATACAAACAGTAAATACCTTCCATTTTATCTCCATTATTTCCTGGTTTACTGTATTTTTTACTTTAACAAGGTTCATTACCTCAGCGTTTATTTACTGTCCCTGATGGCCATTTAACTCTTCCTTTTTTAAAATGTATTACACTTGATCCACATTAAACAAACCTTGTTTAATAAGTAATCATGGTTGCAATCACTTGTGTATCGTGACTGCTTAGACGAGGGTACTTTTCATCTGGTTTTAAAACTTTGTGATGTGATCTTATTAACGCAGAAGTGTTTCTTTATTTCTCTTTTATTTCACAGTTGAAACACTCCGCAAAAACACTTCAGGAACTGAGAATGTATTATGTTCGATTACGCAGAAGATTGGATGTTTCCAATGCACTTCCTGTACAGATATTGAATTCAAAGCTGCATTCACGGTATCTACTCATAAAAGGACAAATTTCATTACATACACAAGCTCATGTCATTTTAAACACCAGCTAGTGGAACAGTACAATAACAGCTTCTCCTGTATAAATCTGCATACAAAACAACTACAAACAATTTACATTTAGCCTTCCTTACAATAAGTATGCATACTTTTGTTAACAACATTTGTTCTTAAATGTAAAAACAGACAATACGTCACAAAATTTTAATCACAAAATTGCGCTAGATGCAACAATTGRTTCTGCTAAATGTGATTGATAGATGCAAYGATTGTTTCTGCTAAATGCTATTGATAAACACAATGATTGTTTCTGCTAAATGTGATTGATAGATGCAACGATTGTTTCTGCTAAATGCGATTGATAAAAACAATGATTGTTTCTGCTAAATGCGATTGATAGACGCAACGATTGGTTCTGCTAAATGCAAGACAGGACTTGCATTTCTAGTTATGCAATTTCTCATGTTCCCTGCTTTCTACAAACAGCCCATCTCCTGCTTCTAATACTGCCTCTGGTATACTGTGACATACCATTTAATAGTATATGAAAAATTTAGCTTGTGTCATAAGTCTCACAGTCGGGGTATATTATTTATTTATTCAATATTTTTCAGACGTTCAAATTTATTAGACTGTTTGAAGCATGAAATAAAATCCAAGGCTAAAATCTTCTCAAAAACACTAACATGCTGGCGTATGAGATCAGAATAATTTTGATTGGTCGGAGACAAAAGAAAGTTTCAATTTACGTGTTAGATCTTGTTATTATCCAAATCGTTCCGAACATTATGCAGTCCAATTCCAGTGGAAAAATGTGAAGCATTCATGTAATTGCTGTTCTTTTCCATCTCCATCTCTCTGTCTCTCTCTCTCTGTCTCTCTCTCTCTCTCTCTCTCTCCTCTGTTGACTCTCTATCTAGGTCATCAGCACCGCAGAGTGTCTCTGTAGCAGCAGTGGCTTATTCTCTCCCTTAAAAAAACAGGTTTGTTTCACCAGACGTGGTCTATCAACAGCACAAAGCTGAGGGACCATTATGGAGCAAAATTATCAGCGTTTGAGACCCATAATGGCGAATGACAGACGTCACGTGTTAGTTCCTCTCTCTTTCTTTTGAGTCACGTCACCGTGTTTGCAGCGAAACATCAGGTGCTTATAATTGCCAAAAACATAAAACCTTTTGTTGATTGCGCAGACCTGGCCGACAGGTGGCCTGCTGGGATTTTTAAAGAGGTATAACCAAATCTCTGATAAGTGCTGGTGTTAAAAAGCCCTCTTTGTGAATTGTGCATGAATGCAGCTGATTATTCACAGAGAGCCAAACTATGATTACAATCAGGTTATATTACTGTGATCAACATGGTATGACATTCAATCAGTGGTTTTAATCGAGGGAATGAGCGATAGCTATCAGGTAGTTAGCGCCGAACGGCCCGTTCTTGCCAGAAATCCACACCACATTTACTGCAAACTATGATAAGGAATAACACATGAAATATTAAAAAAGGCATTAACCAGCCCCAGAGGCTGAGATGTGTCTCTGTAGCGCTCTGTTGATGCCTGGGGTGTTGTGATGGCCTACAAAAAATCCCCCCGTTTAGGTTTCCAAGTCTCAAGAAAAAAACAAGAGGCTACCTGGAGTTACATATACGTTACAGTCGGTGGGATTCCAGTTGTGTAAAATGCTTTCTGTTTGCAGGGAGGCAAAAGTTAGGTGCCTCTTGTAAAAAAGAGACATGTGACATAAGTTTTCATCCTATATACTATATACACTAAAAACAATATAACATAGAGACTTGGGCAGTGTTGACTTACAGTAAGTAATCACCTAGAAACCACCCAGCACACCCAAGCAACCAATCAGAAGACCATAGCAACCACCCAGCACAACCTAACAAACAATCAGAAGACCATAGCAACCACCCAGCAAACCCTAGCAACCCATAAGAAGTTTATAGCAACCACCCAGCACACCATAGCAACCAATCAGAAGTTTATGGCAACCACCCAGCACACCCTAGCAACTAATCAGAAGACAATAGCAACCATACTGCAACATGCTAACAACCACACAGAATACCATGGCAACTGAATAATAATGCTAACCTAGAACCGTAGTGGCTAATTTTTTCAAGATAGCCTTACTTTCAATATTAAAACCCAACATATTGTGAAAAATGAATGTTTTTCTACACCTAGTCAGTGAACCTCAGGCTGAACCACAAATCATATGTGTATGTCTTTAATAGCCATTAAACTAGTGGGCCACCAGCCGGCCTTGAAATTCTGCTGAACTGATGTTGAAGTGCATCAAAAGTCCTGTGTGGTCTCCTGCAATGAGTATTTTTTTGTGACTGAAAGCAGGGTCATTTAGGGCAAAGAACGCACATTACCAAAACCATGTTGTTTTTTTGCCACCTTTCTGACTAATTTGCACTTGGTAGGTGTGCAACACGCCGCGCTCCTCCCTCCGCTTATTAATCACCCGCCCGGTACGAAACGACGCCGTCGCCTTTAACTCTAAGATTAGCAGAACGTGCGCGGCGACTCTGCCCTCCGCATCAGCCCGGATCTGCTAGTGAAACTAGCACCGGCTTGGCCCCGCTAAGAGGTGGGAAGTCAGGAGCGTCTCTCTGAGCAGTCCTGTTTTCATTTGTGTCGTACATTGTCTAAATTGCTGTTCTTGCAGGCTGGGTCATGCTTCTGTTCACCGAAATAGGACTGTGACCCGTGAGCCGAGCGGCAGTTCAACTCGCTGCTTGCTCACCGCCGCCCCTGAGCTAACAGTAGCTGTGTGCGACAAATAGAAAATGATAAATGGGCGTGGTATGTGTGTGTGTGGCACTGATGAGCCTGCAGCAGAGGACACTGTCCATGCCACACACACACACACACAAATACACACACACTTTCTAAACCAAACAAGACTCAGGGGTCAGGCGCTCATCCTAACAGTGCAATCTGTCCCCCCAAATTGGGTTTGATAACGCACCAACTACAGCAGTGCAGCATTATAGCTTATAGCTTCCTCTTGCCCAGCACTGTTATCTGCGCCCGAATATGGCCAAATGTCTCCTATAGAATATGATATGACAGCATGCATTGAATTTCAAACACAATGCATGTCTTGTCATCACATCCAATAAGCGCCATTAGCTTTTTCTTCCTAAATGTGATGGTTCCATTTGTAATATTGCGCTGAAGTTTCTGCAATATTCCATATTAGGGTTTATATAAAGCCGTGTGATACTTTCATATCATTTTGTAGGCTTTTAAATAGGTTGAAAGATATCACAGGCTATATCTATTACCCCCACAAGGCGCAAAAACCCACCCAGCAACGACAACCGAGACATTATCACAGAAAAATTTGTTTCAGCAGAGTTTTATCTAAATCAGATAGGAGTCATTAAAACTTCTTCAGCTGAGCTGTTGAATAACTTTCTCAGACTACAAGGTTTCACACACGTTCCCTCAGCAGCAACACCAATCCTAAAGTTTTATTGTGCAAGTTATTTCCTTTTAAACAAAGCAGTGAGTTCCGGTGATATACGACTGACTGCGTTACCGTGAAATACTTCTGTTCCCAATTTTAACACACACTATTCTATATTTCCTTTGAGAGCTCATTTATATTACCAGTCCCAATATGTATTTTTCAATTACATCCATTTCATTTTCATAT
>JBAJNP010005888.1:0-27441 GCA_036877545.1 Yasuhikotakia modesta
AGGCGTACAAGAAAACGGGTGAGTCTTTTGTTTTCTGTCTCACTCTTTCGTTCATCACTCATGTTGGCTTGTTAACTCAGGAGAGCCTCTGAGATGTCTGACTGGAGCCTTGGGTGTCTATTAGAATCTTCTCATTTTAAGCTTGCACGACATTAAGTTTGATTTGAAGAAATAAGAGATTTTGTTTACTTCCAGGCCAAAGATTTAGGCAAATGTTAACCCCAGGACCTGCTCTGGTTTCTGCATTAACATTTTAGTTTAGCGTGTTGACGTTAGAGCAGTCAGCTGATGCTGTCAGGTGTGACTGGAGTCTGAGGCGGCACAACCTGCCTTCACCACCATCCTATCATACAGTCTGACAAGCAGCCGTTCA
Organism: Yasuhikotakia modesta; assembly: GCA_036877545.1. NCBI lineage: Eukaryota > Metazoa > Chordata > Actinopteri > Cypriniformes > Botiidae > Yasuhikotakia > Yasuhikotakia modesta. The sequence goes on from JBAJNP010005888.1 coordinate 374, forward strand.
TGAGGGTAGAATGGAAATTGTGAATAATACACTCAGCTTTAGATTGAAGGTGAGGGCAAAAGGAAAGTCAGAGCCATGATGGCAGTCGCTGCTTCAGCTGTATCAGGGTTCCAGCAGGTAATTTGTTCTTGTTTTAAAGTCACCTGGGCCATTTAGCAGCTGTCGTATTGGTGGTTGGTTGTGGACAGCTGAGGCCTCAGCTACACGGTGAGCTTTAAACCAGATTCATCTCCTTGTCAGTGGATCACTGAGGCGGGTGACGCTTCATCTCACGAGCCATGTTTCAGAAGCAGAGAGAAATGAGTGCGTGAACGCTCAAGTTTTTCCCATCACGCTGTGCTTTAGGGTTCGCTTTTCAATATAACTATTTTTGAAGGGAAACTGGCCAAATGTGCAGAAATCTCATTTTCAGACTGAAACCTTCACCACACTGCAGCTCACTGTCTGAGCGGTTGGCAAAGTTTGGGTCTGGCAGACTTCCTGTACCCTAATGCCAACTTTTAACAACCTCCCCTCAAACTCTTGCCACGGCGGGGAGGAGGGAGTTACTGAACTCACCTGCAGTTAATTACACTTACATACCTGCGTCGCCGTTCTGGATCAAGTGATGGAAGCGTCTTAATGCACATATGGTGAGCATCAGTCAGGAAGAGCTGCAGATTGCACAGCTGCTGCTGTCGAGGGCACGCAGTCCTGCATCTCTGTGTAGGTGCAGACGTCTGACAGGCAGAGACCCAGGGGAGGGACTTCCTGGCAAAGTGATAAGCCAGTTTATAATTACTCAATATGTCGCCCGTATGACAGATAATACGCCTAATTTATTGATGTAGTTAAATCAATTCACATTTGTCTGCAGTTCATTATGTTAATTTTAGAATAAAAAACGTGTATGTAAATGATTTAATGTGGGACATGAGTCGTCGTAAGATGTATCGATAAACGTGTTTGATCAAACGTCTGTCACCTCACTGTAAGACTGAGAGGAGCTCACAGAAGTTTGTAATGTGATCTAGGGCTGTTTAAATCTGTGCTTTACAGAGTATGTGGTATGTTTGGTGTTACATTAGCCCATATGCATCTAAAACAACCTCTCAAAAGATACAGATGAAAGGAGAAGAGACTGCAACAGCTGTATAATGGAGAACGCTGATGAAATGGATAATGCAAGTGTCAGAACAATAAAACAGTGAGCTGCTTAAGTCCTAAAAAAGCCTCCGTACACAAGAACTGTCTGAAGATCTCTTGGTTAAAAACAGGCTGCAGAGTTCTATATTGAAATTTCCTCTTGAAAAGCACAGAGCACTCATATGAATGAGAAATCACAAGAGATCTCATTTATCTCTCAGTTCTTTCTCTTTTTCTCTTTTAACAGAAGCTGAGAAAGCAATGCTTAAATGAAACACAACAAAGAGCTTAACTTAATCTCTTGAGCTATGAATGAGCAACTACTGTAGATTGTTTTTTGACCAGCTGTTTACATAAACTCAGCTGGCAATACACTACAAGCAATACACTACATACAAGCTACATACACTAATAGTCTAGTTCCTCAACTGCATGAAACCTGTAAACCTGATGAACTAACAGTGTGTGTGTGTGTTTTAGATGAAGATGGATGACAGGGCAGAATAAATGACCTCTGCTCTCTCTCAGCACACGACTGCATATCTGTTCCTTAATACGTCGGTGCAGTCAGGCTCATTGCTGCATCTTAAGGGCACTGGTTGACTTCTTTTGAATCTTGATGTATTGCGAGAACAGCAGCTGACATTTTACTTTCTATTTTTTATACTTTGAGATCACATGCATCCTCAGACAACATCAGAAGAGAAATTATTTTTGGATTATTAGGACATCAGACTCAGAAAGGAGACTAAAGTGTGTCATGATTCGACTGTAAGAGCTGAACACTGCGACACAAGTGCTTCTGCTGAAGACTAAGGGAAGGAGAGAGATTACAGTAATTTAAATGTAAACAATGATAACTGTGAATCTTAGTTTTAAATCATTAGTGCATGTACACAACAAAACCCAAAGGAGAATGTAACTGCTGAAAGACGCTGTTCTCTCAGAGCTCAAGAGACTTCAGCACTCCAGAGGAAAACAACAGAAACACAAATGGTGCGATCATTGTCTTAAAATAAATGAAATATTTAAAGAGACAGTTTCCATTAACCTTATATAAATTTCCTCATATTATTCCCTGAATCACAGATGCTGTTTTCTGTCCCTGCAGGTCTGAGGTCAGAGAAGATGCAGAAATACTGAGGTAATACTGACTTTACATTTGATATCAAATGTATTCTTCAGTTTCTGTTTGTAATTTATGACAGTAAGAAAATCATGTGAGTTTGAACGACAAGAGACCATAAGTAAATAATGACAGAAACTGTGATGGGCTCACTCCTAACTCTGCTTTAGCTTCAGTAAGTGTCAGTGATATGAACACCAGTCCCCTTTAGTTTCATTACGCGACGCTCATCTCTCATTTCTGACGTATCCCAGGTGGTGAATTCTCCCAACACTCATGAGCCTAAATGTTATATAATTACAACATTCATTTACTCAACAGAACTGTATTTAACCGCTAGTGTAGTAGCTTACATTTAATCATTAAACGATGAAATTATTCATCATTGGTGTCTTGAATTCTCTTGGTTTTGTTGACAGAAGCTGTATTCTTCTGCTCCTGTGAATTTGTGAGTCTCTTGGCTCATGGTTAGAATGTCCCACATTCTTTACAAGTTCAGCTGTGACTCAGAAAAGCTTTTCCTGACACCCAAACTTGATAAAAGTTTTTGCTCAAGCAAATCATTTTTCACCGGCTAGGAGAAAAGGAGAAGGAAAAGTGATAGTTTTCATCTCATTTGGTTAAGATGTTTGTGCAACGCTCTAGTTGCCAGCAGCAGTAGCAATGGCTGGCATTAGAAAATAAGAAATGTGCATGAATTTGTTCCCACAGGAGGAGTTTGGCTGCCATCACCCTGTTGAGAAGATAAATGGAGCATAAGAAGCATCGCAGTGAGTTTATGAAGCTTCATCCAAACACCTAACGAGACGTTTCGTCTGAAAAGCTTTTAGAGCGCTTGAGCTCTGGGTTACAACCTCTGAACAGAAAGTCCATTTTTTTCAGTTGGCACAGTTTCTCAGCATCTGGAGAGCAATAATGAATTGGCTTTCTTCTCAGAATGTACAAGAAGTTTGACTGGCGACATTAAGACCTCAGAAAGCATTGTCTGTAAAACTGACAATTAAAACGCTGCATGAAGGTCACTTCTTCTGAAAGAGAGCCTCATTTTCAAAGCTCTAGATATGAGAGGTTGCTTCAGTTGCAAGGTTGTCTCATCTTCAGACAGCATGACCACAAACACACACAGCATGTTCTTTCACTGTCTGATCCGTATTTCGTACAAAACTGTCTCACTCATCTGATTGGCTGGCATGCAGTTTACCACCCACCTGATAATGAGGTTAACCCTGATTTGTTAGCTGGTGCTATGATTCTATCTAGAACTATCTACCTGTAATAATTTACTTTATTCATTATTTTTTACACATTGCTCAAATTGCTCTGCATTTCCCAGCCAACAGGAAATGTTCTCCGAATAATGTTCTGTTCTGCAGACAGATGTACGGTATCATCTGACCCAAAAGGGCAAACAGCAGTTTTGTCTGATCTGTTATAGTTTGTTTCTTTTTTTAACCTTTTGATTAGCACATAAAAAATTAAATGATATTAATATTCAGGAATACATGATGCTTTTGTACACGAGTACAGAAGTGTGTGGCTGAAACATCCATCTATCCTGGAATACTGCTGCAGTCCAACACAAATATAACAAAAATAACATTTTATATTCATAGTTTTCACAACGTTTTATACTGTTTCTGTCCCAGAAATGAGTGATAAATCGTTCAATATCTACAGTTCGTATCTCATAAGATTGTATCCGTGGCAACTAGACTGTGTCATGGTTATGAAAAGATCCCAATGAGATTTATAATCCCACACACACACACACACACACACACACACACACACACACACACACACACACACACACACTGAGCTTGTCCCTAAATGATACCATGACGACAATCTCAGGTCATGACCTTTTCTCCATCCATCAGATTAAAGCTGTTTCAGCACATCCCAGCTCATATTTTACAGAGGCTGTGACATCTGTATATCTCTGTTATAATACATCAGTGTCATTACTCAGCTCAGCTTTTGATTTCTGGTTGTAGAACCTCAATGAAAGTCATCCTGAGAGCTGGATGCATCCCAAACCTGGATTCCAAACTTTCTCTATGGAGCACAAAAGAAGATATTTTGAGAAATGTCTTAGTGGTTTTTTCTCAAAGGGGGCCATTGTTGTTTGGTAACCAACATGCTTCAAAATAGCTTTTGTGTTCCTCAGAAGAAATAAGTCACAGTTTGGGATAACATGAGTGCAGATAAATGATGGACAATCCTTTTGAAGATTTGTACAGTCAATTATCAGCTAATTATGTCCACCAATTTATACATGTACTTTATGGCTATAATCGTTGTTTACTTACGCTGTTTATATGAAGTTTGCTGTTTGTTGGTTTTGACATCCAGTCAAAGCAAAGCAAGGTTTTGTGTTTGCCAGGTGTCACAGATAAATAGAGTTAAATGGAGCATGTTTGCTCATTGGACATGGTTTACTGTGTCAGGGAGAAAGGTGAGTCTACATTATGCATTTATGAGGACAAAAGGTTGCAGTGCAGTAATGCAAAGAGCCCTAATAAAACAGTAGTGCAGGCGACAGTCTGATGCGCACACAGCTCTGACAGCTCCTTTCATTCCATGCAAACATGCTAACAGATTGAATCACTGTGAAGTTACTGTTAACTCTGAATTTCATGCATTCATACGAGACATAAATGCACTAGCGGTCAGACAGTCTTCTGATCTTAAGACATGCCAAAATGTTTTAAATTAAATTCTGACTAAAATTCTGACTGTTTGTGTCAAGCAGTAACTGTAACAATAACAGACAATAGCATTTATTCTACATTTAATTCAAATGAATGTGAGATGTGACAGTGAGTGTTTTGTTGTTTTAATTGTTGTCATTATAGTTGTGCTGTGGATGTATCTTCATATTTATCATTGTCAATGATGTAAATATTGTCCTTTAGTCTGAATAATAAAGAACAGCCGCAGTAGATGTTCACATACAGTAGATGTGAACTACTGTTACACTATTATTCTTACTGTCATCATAGATTTGTGGAAACAAAACAACAAAGAATGAGTCAGTGACCCGAATCCTGTGACCTGTAAAAAAACCAGCTTTTTCTGTGTGTTTTTAATAATATCAGCATTCATGGTTTATTATTAATGGAAATAATAAACATAATAATAGTTCATTAAAGTATGGAAGCACTGTAATCACTGACTCACCTCAGCGGTTTATATTGTTAGTTGGTTTGTCTTACTACACGATTGAATGATCTCACTAAACTCAGAAAGGACAGAAACAGAGTCAATGGCATCATTCAAGCAGTTTTCTGTTTCTTTAAGACACTTTGTGATTGTAAAGCCAGGCCACACAATCCCATAATCAAGTCTTGTTTCAGAAGCATCAGTTTGAGTGACATGTTTGATACCACGTCACATTCTGAACGAACACAATCTACATTCTGACACTTCTACAGAAAACACAAGACTGTGCCTGTAAAAGTCTCACTAGCACAATACTAAGTGTTCTGGGAGGATGACAGGACATTGGTGTATGGTTGCCAAGGTCTTCTGGGTTGTTGCCAAGACCTTGATATATGGTTGCTAGGGTTTTTGTGGTAGGCGACATTGCTGCGTGGTTGCTAAAGTGTTTTGGGTGGTTGATAGGACATTGCTGTAGGGTTGCTAAGGTGTTTCTATAGTTGCTAAGGAGTCATTTTTTGAACACCAGATCCATACAATAGTCTGGTTACTAGAGATCTTTAAGTCTCTCATTGTAAATGAAATTGTATTGAGGCATTCATTCCTGTACCAGAGGCAGGAAGTTTTGGACAGAATACTACAGTAAGAAAAATAAGATCCTCTTTTCACTGGAAATTATTTACCAAACATTACTAGCATAAAGGAGCAGATTTAAAGACCTGCCCACACAGAGTGACCGATGCAAACAACAGGACAATTGCAGAAGTGGGTTTCAATTATCTTTGGCTGATAATGAGTCGGCACAACTGCATCAGGATAGCCCCTCCTGCCATTAAAGATCATTTCTAATAAGGGATTGCACAGACAGAAACTCGGACACAATGCAAACTGCACACAATGAACAGACTATAAAGCATCTCAGCTTGTGTGGGGCTGTGAATAGCCATATCGCTTTGATTTAGTGAGATTCTGACAGCGTGAGTCACAACAGAGGAAAGACAACAGAACGTTCCAGAGGCTGCTGTGGTTTCTGTTCTTTCCTGAGAGAAAGATAAAAGATGATGTCATTAGTCTGTATGTATGAAAGCAGCTGCTAATGGCCTGTGTGTCTCGCTACCTAGAAGACAGAAGGGATTTTGCTGACCAAAAGTTATAGGCTCTATAACTGAAGCTGGATAACAGAGAATTACAGTAACGCTAAACTTTATCAGTTCACCTAAATGTAAGTGTCAGGCTGCAGCTGTCATTGAGTTCTGACAGCAGTTGTTAATTCTGGTGTGAAACAGATGTTTGTTTATGTAACATCTACATAAACACATATATCTCTGCATAACATATATATCTGTGCATTTACTTCAGCTCATCTGTAACTTCCTGTACTTTACAGTTACTGAAACCTTCAGAGTTACTGAAGGTGACTTTTTCTGTCTCAGCCGTCAGGACGTCTGCCAACACTCAGATGTTAAACAAAAATGGAGCTTTTTATTAAGAGATTGTTTTTCTGCAGGGTGAGGATGAGGATGAAATGGATTAATGTATGTAACTGCAACAAAAAATAGTTGAAATAGTTTAAACTATTTAGTGTACATACAAAGTTGTTAATAAATTATGCCTACGTATGAATTTCTTCATTTTTCTTTAAAATGAAATTGTAATTAAATAAACTGCCAGGTTTTGTGAGAAATTGAGTTAATATCAACATGCAACATTTGTAAATAAATAGTTTTAATTGGAAAACAATTCGTCATACAGAGATGAGAACAGAGATGTAAGTGCAGCAGATGTTGAGGGGGGTGAATTATTCATGACGGCCATATTGTTTCTTCTGGATTCTGTCACTGGGGAAAAGTTAGTGTAAGATGCTTTTGTATAGTTGTGACAAAAGTAGGGCAATCTGGCACTGGCTAACACACTGAAAACACAGCGCTCCCTTCAGAAAGCACTTCTGTGACATCGGGAGGCGTACTGAGAGTAAAAACTAAATATACTGACTTTCTGCAACAAGCGAGTTAAGATTCACACTTGCACAATCCTGTAAGATTAATCTCATCTGAAGAATTTCACGGCTGACCGCGCCGGTTAAACTCAGACGTGAGTCTGATATTTACAGCTGGATGTAGCAACTATCAAACTATTTCTCATTCATATTATTTTGAATTTCACAGATGCTGTGTTGACATACTGTATCCTCCCTAATGAAACCTGCACCTGACTGAAGAGATATACACACCTCAGGTATATGCAAACATCAGCTTACACCAGTATTACAGCAGTATTACAGCCATTAAAATGTTGAAATAATTAGGGAAATACACTTATATGTTGACTTTGTAAAAATATTTCAGATTTTTAGAGCAATGTTTTGTGTTACGTGCTGTATCTCTCAATTCATCTGACCTTCTGAATGTTTTTATATGTTCCAGTCATATTTGACACCAATTTGACCACCAGTGAGTCTCATCGTCTGCTTCATGAAAAGCACAGTTTGCCCCCAGAACGTGTTGTGTTCAGTGATGGCAGTCAACACCTGTGGCCCCCCGGAGAGCTCGCGGTCTGGGAAACTGAACGCTAAAGATTGCACACATACGACCTCAATTTTCAGTCTGAGTGTTTGTGTTGCTGTGCAGCGGGTTCTGAGCTCGGTGGAGTCCGCTTCAATTATGGGATGATATATGACAGAAAAGTTTGACAAGTTTGTCTGCATCAAACAGAAATGTGGCCTCTGGGGCGGATTCACTATAAATGAGCTGCATGTCGAAAATGTTATTTGCGTTTGAGCTGCTGTGTTGTTTTAGCCCCTGAATCTCTAAAGGAATTATGCAAATCAGATAATGGTGTGAACACGCCCACAAAATTGGGGCTGTTTGCATAATCTTTGATTGCAATTTGCATAGAGAAAATTAGAACATAATTGGAGGCAAGGACACATATACACAGACATAGGAATTTAGGTACAGTGACACCTGTGTTTTAAAGATCACATAACTGCACTTGCAAGAGTATACAGCACTAATCAAGCAGGGTGGTAAACTAATGTTTACTGCACTAAAGATACCAAATTCACCCCAATATTTTGTCTTTTAGTAGAAATGTTCCAGAATAATTTGATCTGATTTATCTTTGATTTCTGCTATTTCATTTAGTTACAGTGTAGATGGATGTTATGCAGAAACTTTTAAAAAGTTTAATAGAACAAACAAAACAGATGCAAAAGGCAAAAAAAGAAAAAGACAAAAGACACGTTATTAAAACTACAAATAGAACAACCCAGCAACTGTTGTCATGTGCTGCCGCACTAAATATGAGTCACCTGTGTGCCCAAAAACCTGCCGAGTGAACAGTGTGCAGGGGTGTCAGACAAACCGGGTTACACTTGCCCTCTGCCGCACAGCTGGTAAATGCTTCCAACAAAAGTTCACGCAGACGGGTGTCTGTGTCCTGCTGGCTGTGCTGCGTGACCTGCCTCCGCTGACAGCTGTCTGATTGATAACTCGTCCCATCGGGTGCTGCTTTCTCACTGGAGGTGACTGCGTGAGGCGAAGGGCGAGGTGACCTCTGGTGTCAAAAGGGGTGTAAACTGACATGACCCACATATCCACCCAATATTCCAGCCAAATGATGCTTTTAAAAGCTGCCAGGACGCAGCGGGGGTAAGAGAGCGCTCGATATGAACCCTGAGTGCTGCTGAATGAAACTATTCATCTTCTGTCAGATTGAAACATATAGCTGTGATGCCTATGACTGCTTTCAGCTGTGGAGGGATTTTTCTGTGAGCAGAATGCTGTGTGAGGCATCAGAGTGTTTAATGTCGCTAGAGAGGGGATTGTTTTAGACCAGTTAGATTTCATTATGCACTTACAATTTAGTATGTTTTTTAAGAAATGTTGTTTAAGTGTTGTAAAATTCTGTATTGTATGTATTGTACTCTGTGATATTAAACAGTCCCATGAGATCTAATGGCACTCAGAATCGATCTCCCTATAATTATGGGATGTTGTTACAGGTAAATGTAAAGCTGCAGACATGTGCTGATCAGACTCTCACAGGCTGTTTGACACAAGCGTGAGGCCAAAATAAAACGCACAACTGAGTGTGGTTTAAAAGAGCAGGAATCAAACAAAAATAGAGCATCTGCATGAGTTAATAAGGCATGTCGGCAAGCGCTGACTTCAGCTGGAGGGGAAGAAAAGTCCCTGCAGAGAGAGAGACAGAGAAAGTTCAGACCTGTCAGAAACATGCCTTACAAAACTTCTTATTTCATTCATGGAATGAAAAGTAAAATGTCTTTCTTTCTCACTTTTTCAGGTCCAGTGAACATCGTCATCAGCAACACGTGTGTATGAGAGTCTGATTTGTGTACAGTTGGTTATATACCAGCTTCAGTAAATGCAGAACTGAAAGGCAGCAGCATATTAGGAGCAGTTCTGTTCAAGAATTAATGTTAAATCACCAATACAAGGTTTTTTCACCCAGCGGAGCTTCAACTGACTGAAGTGAGGGAGAGTTTAACACGTGTTCTGATGATGTGTGTAATATCTGCTACTGTTCTCAGACACAACCCTCACACTCATGCAGACGCTCAACTGGAATACGTTCATTTTCTGTTAATAGCTATTTAATCTGTGACATTAAACACAGAACATTAAAGCTAATAATAACCGGTTCATGATGAGATTTAAACCCCAGCATTTGTTTCACCAATAACCAATAGAAAGAAATTGTGCTGAGATAAAATCAATGTTTTCAAGCGAGGCAGGAAACCTGTAATCTCTCCCTCTCTCTCTCTCTCCTTCTCTCTCTCTCTCCTTCCCTCTCTCTCTCTCCTTCTCTCCCTCTCTCTGCTGTGGCTATAATCATAAAAGGTAAACATACTTAAAACATATAAACTGAGAAAAATGTTGTACAAACTCATTCATTCATTCATATATCTGTTTATCCTGTTCTCAGATCTTCTGGTCTATGACTGCTGAAACTGGATCATAAAAACCCCGCTGAGCACCGCACTGAATCCACACAGGAATGTGTCTCATTGTGAAAACTGTCATCCTGTGATGTCCGGCCTCTCAGTGCCCAGCCCTCAGACACGGACACCATCCCGGTGTGACGCTGTGTGTTGTTTGAAAAGGACAATCAGGAAGTAAAATATAATCAAGCAGAAACAGTCCCAGCCTGGCAGGTGAGCAGGCAAAACCAACAGCACCAGTTTCTACACCAGTGAATGTGACACCAGACAATAGAGCAATCAGACGACTGCAGGCTGCCAGACCTGCCTGTGAGGAACATCTGTGATTTTAGGAGGTATGATAGCATTGGTCATGTATGAGATCAAGAGTTCAGTAACTTTACAGAGAACTGCCTAAAACATTTAATGTAAATAAATAATGCATGAAAATCAGATGTTTTTGTTAGTTGAGATTTACTGAGACTCACTATTAAATACAAACTGTTATTTCTTATTGTACATGCTGAATCCTTTCAAAATTGTTTTTGTTGCACTTGTCATTGGTTTGATGTTGAATTACCTTTTGTTAGTTTGGTTTAATGTTGAGAAGAATTCAGTGGTAGATTGATTTGGCAGTAACGTGAGTTCATGTCACAAACATCTCTGAACTCCATACGCCCGTCTGAAGAGCTCATCTGTAGACGCAGTGCTGGAAACATTATTTTGGCTTTAGAATGCAGGTAAACTAATTTGACCTATAAAAACACATGAAACATGTAATACAGAATGACAGACGCTCGAGCACAAAGAGTCGCGTATCTCTATACCGTGTTTGAGGGCTAGTAAAGAAGACTAGATTCACATTTCTATTTCACTCGTGCTGTAGACTAACTGTTTTTTTATTTTGGGGTTTCCTTTAAACAAACTGCACTAAGACGACACCTATCAAAACAAGTGTTTGTTAATAATAGCTCAGCCTAACTTGTCTTGAGAGGCATTACCCACAATGCACTTCTAGTTACGGCTTCACAATCAGACAGAGCTGTGCGGTGGGAATGTTATTTACTCTGATTGTTCAGGTTACATCAAAATACCTCTGAAAATTCAACAGGAAAACACAAAACTCAGCGAAGCGTCACAATTCAGTGTAGCTAATCGATTTGTTAGGTTCAAATTAAGTCTTAATATAAATTTAAAAAATAGAAAATTATATTTTAAAAGGTTTTGCAGGTCTTAATTTTATCATTTTAGAATTGATTCAATGATGGGTGGAAAAATAAGAATAAAGCTTTTTAATAATAATAATAATAAGGTTTCTGTGAGGAAGTGTAATTTCAGCAACATGACAAACTGTCTCCGTTCCACACAACAGCACCCTTGTGTCTTCACACATAATATACGAGCTTATAAAGGGGGGTGTGATTGGTTGTAAAGTATATGAAATAATAAAAGAGGTTGTGGTGTCTGAAGTGTGCAGCTCTCTGTACAGACAGTGTTCGGTGAACTTCTGTTTTGGTGGAACATCACTGATGGATTTGCTCAGGGTTTCAGTTGTGTTGCTTGAGCAAGTGAAAGTGTTTCAAGAGTTATGAACAGCATAATAGAGAAAATGCAGAGAACACGTGATTTATGCAGAATGATGCTATGAACACAACATCATATGATTCACATATAACAACATGTCTTTATATTTCATTTTTTGTCCCTGGATATGACGCAGGTTCGTCTTTCAAACTGATTCTGTAGTACTTTGAGTACTTAGTTAAAAGTAACGTACATCTGTCAGCCATCCGACTGAATGATCACTCACGTCTACAGCCAAAATGCTACAAACACCATTAAACGTGAGGCGCAGCACTGGTGAAAGGGATTTTTTTATTTTGGCTTAAAAGAACTTTTTTAAAACCAGCGAGTGCGTGCCGGGAAGGGGAAGAACATATTTCAAAAACTCAGGAAAAGGCCACAAAAGGAAGCGTGTGAGTAACAGTATAAAAGTTTGAATGTGACTGAATGAGAAACAGATTGTGGCTCTGAGGGCCTCATCTGCTGAACTTCAGACTGACTCAAAGAACATTTTCCACTGATCAGTCAGGCTGGACTGTGCTTGGAACTGTGGCTTCAGATAGTTTTTAATGAAGAAACTCAATGGAGAATAACAACAAAGTAATAAAATATTTTTTGTTTCAGATAAACAATAGTTTCATTGTCCCAATTATCCCAGGAAGAAATCATGCAGTTCATTTTTTGCAGAATTTCTAAATATATCCTGAGGTTTTAAGGGCGAGAAACATAATTTGTGTCACAGATGATCTAATATACCAATATAAATTAATATTTATCTGAATATCTATCATAATATGTGGAACTGAAACAGTTGTTGTTGTATTTGTCTTTGTAAGACAGGAACAGGCCATTATTAAACCCTCTAGTTTTCCTCCAATCTCAGCATTTCTGCCATCTGTGGAGTCTGAATAGAGTTCTGGTGTGTTAATCTGCTCCAGTTGCATCCTTGTAAAGGCCAGTTTGTGTGATCTCTCCTGTTTTTCACTGTGTCTTTTCCTCCTATATTTGAGATGCTTTGTTTTACACCTATTAACTTCATGGCTGACCCTAGAGCAGGTGTGTGTGGACATACTGTAGTTATTGAATCATCTCAAAATGCTGACGACATCATGATGCTGATGCTGAACATATTTTAGATGGATATTTTTAGCTGGTCTGTAACTGCTCTATATTACATTAGCTGTGAGGCACGATAGAACATTATTTTCATATATCTGGTTTGAAAAATGCTGTGAAACTGTAACTCTGTGATAATCAGGTTTTGTCTCCACACATAAACAGTGCTGGTGAAACAAACGATAAACACCAAAGATAATGTTCTTTCAGAGGAGAGATTCCTGTTGCATTAGCCTCTTTCCTCCACTGTGGTAATAACAGAGTCGGATTCTCTTAAAAAAAATGTATGTGAGCTGTTTTATTTCATCTTTACTTTTATGGGGGGGCTTATTTCATGCTTGTTTTTATTATTTTCTGCAAGCTTTGTCCTGTGACCAGGATGTCAAAAACGTTCCTGTGATGTGTTATAAGGTCACATATGTTGCATAAATAGATCCGTCAGTCAGTAAGAGTGAGTTTAGAATCGCTTTAAACTCATTTACTCCTAAACATCTATTTGCACTTTCTTACAGGAACCATGACTGGTTAAGTGCAACAACTGAGAAACTCAAATGAGGTTATTAACAGGAATTTCCTCTAATCCTGCTGGTTCTAGTAATGAAATTGGATGATTCTTGGTGTGTCGTTTAATCTCATGGCAGACAGAATCATACATGTGCATTTGTAAAAGTTTATTATATTTGTATCATTTTTAAAACAAGCTGTCACACAAAGCGTCTTCTAATATGTGCTGGGCAGAATGTATTTCCTGTCAGGGAGAGTCTCAGCTGTGTTAGGTGTCATCCAGTCAGACTCAACACAGAGTTCATGTAAATTGCTTTGGGAAAGAAAGGAGGGCATTATTTTACAGTTGCATAATTGAAAAACTACCGTGTGCATTCAGTGTCACATCCTTGTAAATACAAAACTGATCTGTTTGTGTAAATACCGGGGATATTAATGCAATGTGTTTTTTGTATTTAAAAATAGGTGCAAAGGGATTTTCCTGCTATTAGAGTTATTCAGGCACAAAGTTTCTGCTACACTAGACCTTTTGTAGATTTTTTTAAATTGTCATGACAATATCTAGTAACGTTGGCCAAGGAAAATGAACTAGTTGTATTCATGCTATATGGCTGAAAGGGTCTGTTATGCTAACTTCAGATCTACAGCTTCAGAATCATACAGTCTGCGTTCAGTCTTCCTGTGCTTTGGGTTTCAGTTGTGTAAGTGGAAAAGGGTGCAGATATCACATCAGGTATCACATCAGGTATCACATCAGGTGTCACTATCTATCTAACTATCTATCTGTCTCAGAGTGTCACGTCTTTTATGTGTGATGAAGGTCTGCAGAACACTGAGGTCTGTAGAAGATCTGGATGAGAGTTCAGAGAAGAGTTTAATGAATCTTACTGGAGCACCACAGTCCTCATTCCTCACCATCCGTTTGACTTTATACTTGTTCTTTGAGAGAATCCACACAAACTGAACAGAAACTGTTATAATGAAGGTTTAGAACCATGTTTCTGTCTTAAGACTATCATTGCATAAACTGTTGTATTATTGTACAGCTGCATTTTTTATAGATTTATTTTATTTGCATGTTGGAGTCAGCGTTTCAATATGAAACAAATGCAGTCAGCACAGATGTGCAGTATATAGTGTGTATGAACTGGATGTCATATCATGTGTGATTTTTATGCCTAAACTAAACAGTACATATGAATCAAGATATTGGTATGGGTGGTTATCTCGAGCTGTTAGCCCCTGCTGCTAGTTAATGTTGACCACTAAACCATTATTTACCACTCCCTCTCCAGATATTGAGACATTGAGATAAATGAGGATGTTTACAGCTGAATCTCTCTCCAGTTATATTTAGACCTTCTTGACAACATGATGAGATCATGTGACGTTTCATTCCCTTCCAGCAACTGTAATTTCATTGTGTGAATCTAGTTGGACAGAAATAGACACACCTTTCCGAACCTTTATCATATTATTGTATAATGTTTCACAATCTGTGTCTTTGCAGGCAGTGTGCAGTAGACAGGAAGCTAGTATTCACTGCATGTGTGTGTGTGTGTGTAGGAGAGATCAAGACAGAGAGACAGACAGGAGGAGAGGTTGGGAGAGATAGTATCTCTTGTATCTGTTATGTGGTCCTGAACGTAACAGCAGAGCTGAGCAGAGCAACAGTTTGCTGCAGTGTTGTCAGCATGCCAGCGCTGCGCTGCATAATTTATTTACCCTGCAGATGGTGGTATCTATAGCAACCAGTGCAGCGCTGCTGTGTACAGGTGGCAGCTGGGTGCCAAACTGATGAGATTCGAGGTTAGTTGCTCTCACTGGTAGCTATTACAGTAGTAATGAACACAGACCCGATCCACATGAAAGCAGGTTTCCTTGGACCTCTGATCTGAATTCACCACTGAGACTGCAGTGAGCAGCACACAGAGCTGTCTGTGGTTTTACATTTTTTTTGCGTTCTTCACAGGCAATAAGATAACAGCAACTTTAGCAACAATGCTAACTGCACAAAAAATGTTGTGAATATGATGCATTCTATATTGCAAAGAATTGTTTGTGTTGCAACAAGTGACTTGTTGCTTTCGCACCTGGTTAAGTTTAGAGTTAATAAACCAAACGCAGAAACCGTGAATCACCCCTCAGTTATTAATCTAATAGAAATTATTTAAAGTCATGAATAAACACACATTTAGCTGGTAAATATGCGGCTCTTTATGGCAGTTTGTTTTGATCCCAGCAGGTGCGAAAACTTTCAGACAGTCAACAGTAAAACCTCGCTAGCAAATCCCTGATTTTCTAGATTAAAGCTTTGTTGATTTTGTGCTTTAGTCACATTCTCATATGGCCTTTAGTGCCCTAGTTTTATTTGTACATACCTAATGCAATAAAAGTGACTCTAAGCCTGTGAAATCCTCTTTCATCGCATCTAGCATGTCTGTTGATGTCTTATGCCAGCGTCACTTTTAATTGAATTACTGTGAATAAAATAAAACACTTCCCTAATACAGTATATTACATTAGGAGAAACAATATCACAGACTCTAAGCTATTTTACATTCTGCATATTTATATGAATGTTTTATGTATAGATGGATGATTTAACAGTGATCTTGGACTTTTTGTGAACATCTTATACAGAGCAATAGTCTCTGGTTACCTTTTGTTCCAGAAATATTCTTTTCACATCTATTTATCACCCGAGATGAATTTGTTCTGCATTCAGTAATGCAGTGGTTAACTGCTAAGATAAAGGAAGCAGTATTTAGTTTAGTCATGTGACCTCCACATGGCCGCCATCCAGCAGAGCTATAATACGTAGAAAAAGCTATTCATTAGCATTCCTGTTTCATCCCATCCTAGGAAAATGACGTCATGGCAACCCTGTTTAGCTGATAGTGCCACAAAAACACACAGAGTCTCAACCTGCTAATGACTGAACTGGAATGACAAGACAGCCAAGAGACACACACATAATATATATAAACCCTTGTGTGCCTTTAATTAAAAACTGTAGGGCAAAATCATGTTAACCTGGTTTCACAGAAGTCAGTCTCTCCTGTCTGTCAGTTTGTTTGAGCAACAAAGTTGTGCTTAACTTTACTTGTGCTTGACTTTATTTTGTATGGAGAGATCAAACTGTCACGTTACTGCTAGTCAATTCATATCTGAGGAAAACATGAGAGATTAGATTCCAGAGAGATGATACCCCACCCCAATGAGAAGCCCTCTTCTGTCCTCGCACGCCCACTTACCCAAAGAACTGGGTTAACCTCCCTGACTCTCCTCTCCCACACACACTGCAAGATTCCCACAGCAGGAGGTCTGAGTGTTTCTTCAGTGTACAAACTCAAGAGATGTGCAGTATGAAAACATGGCAGGCTTTCATGCCCCGAGATCGCTGGCAGTGTTTTCACCCATTCCCTCGTAATCGCAGTTCAATAAGAGCCATTATTAAGAAAGTCTGAGCACTGAAGATATGGAGAACAGGATTTATTTGTGAAATCTATTAGTTTTGAAAGCAAAGCTCTTGAGAACATACTTGGGTATTTCTAGAGGGATTACCAGCACTATTTAAGAAAATGGGTTTGAATGAAGCTCTCCAGTCTAATGCCAGAGAGAACCATTAAAAGATTATCACAGATAATCATTGTTTTTTTGTTTGTTTTAAATCTGCTTCTCTTTGACCGTAAGGCCCTGGGCTCAACAAACACGGATGTGAAATGATTTCCATTAAAACGTGACAGTGTCTCTTCAGCGCGGTTATTGTCAGAGTTAATTATATCTGCAGCTCTGCCAGGTTCTGGTGGCTCTGTGCCGTTTACCTGCAGGTCTGGAACATTTTCACCATCCGTCTTGCCAACCTTCACAAATAATTGTAGTTGCGTCATCATGTTTCCTCCAACCGTTTGCTGTATGGAGGCTGTTTTATACACTGATGTGTGTCTCACAAAAACATGATGTTTCCCCTTATAACTGAAAGACAACAATTTATACTTAAAATAAATGAAATTAAAATAAAATCTGTTTTAGGAGCATGATGATGTTTTGTGATGTAAACACATCTTGAGTTCTGCTGTTGTTGTTTCCATTATTGTCAGTGATAATTCCCATTGCTACAGTGCTACAGTTATGAACACATACTTTAGTATGAACATTATTCATATTATTCATATTGCTGTAATGAGAGCTGTGGGTGTAACAGAATGTAATGATCCTAAAAATAACTTTTATTTTCCTACTATTTTTAACCTTTTCCATTGATTTTAGAGTGTTTTAACCCTTGACATGTTTCTTGTAGGTTTTGTAAGATTCACTCGTGCTTTGTATCATATTTGTTCCCCTGAATGTCCCTGTGACATTATTTTCCTCTTCATAACTGTTTGTAACATTTTATTCAGTTTCTCTCACCTATAGAATTTAGTTTTTAGTGTTTTATACAGAATGTACATTTCTATACTGCATTCAAAATGTGGGTGGTTCTGTGTTTGTGTTAAAGGTTGTGATTTTAATGGCCATAAATGTTCTGGTCACACTGGAGAGCTTTATATGGTGAGTTTAATTACATGATTCATATGCAGAGGATTTTAAAGCACAAAAGCAGGAAGATAATAACTTCAATTAACTCAAATTCTCTGTTTCCTTTCTGAAGGTTCTCCATCAATCTTCAGCAGAGGACGTCTCATGTGAACTTCATGATATCTCCCAAACAGAACAGATGAATAACTGTTGTCTGGGTTGTCTTCACCCATCATTGGTTAGTCAGCTGTAACGCAGGCATCACTGGAAGATGACACAGAGATCAGCTGACACAGAAATCAGGTGTGGTGGAGGGGATGAAAGTTGAGGACAGCAGGACCTTTAAGAAGCAGGGGGTGATCCAACGTTGTGGCCGGTTCTCCTGGGGTTCACACGTGTAGTGACACAACAGCGCCACTCTAATTGGTCCAGCAGGCAGAACAAAGAGGTGTGAAGACGGAGCATTTGTATCAAAGGAAGAAAGAGAAACTACTGAAAAAAGTCGGGATAAAAGCTGCTGTCACAACAGCTTAATGATACATCTGCAACCCTGAAGCTGCAGTGCATTGTGTGGAGCTTCAAATGCCACAAATGGGTGCAGAAGTTTCTAGCATTGTAAAGAGCGCGACACAAAAGCATCTATAATGTATCGTCCTGAATAACAATGACTGCAAATTATAACTTGTTTCACACAAACCATATCATTATAAAAGCTTTTGTTGTTTTATAGAAGTGGAGATTTTTAGATCAAAGAACAAAGAAAGAGCTACAGGCCAGTTTCTCTCAGCTCCAGCAGAAGAGACTGAGGACAGTGTTTCAGCTCCACTGCAGAGGTCCGCGCTCCAGTGGTCGGTGTCCACTCAGAAACGGGACCCTCACAGAGTCAGTCTTTCTACTCAGATAAATTCACAGACTCTTGCTTCATCTCATTCTGTTCTCTGAGCTCACAGCCTCTTCATTCTCTTGTTAGAGGCAGAACATACATCTGTTAAATAATACTTTACCATTTCAAACCTCTTTGACAGTAAATGAATGCAGAGGCCAAGGTGGGCTTCAGGGCTAAAGACAGCAGCCACCGGGGCTGGTTCTCACACCCTCACTGGCTGAGGCCTGATGTTTGGGCAGGAGTGTGATGCTGCAGATATGACAGACAGCAGCATGTAGGCAGCTGAAATGTCTGTTGCTTCTCAGCTGATGCTGTAAATTAAACCTGTGGGAGAAACAGAGGAGTTCACTGCAGATGCAGGAGGTCTCACTCGACAGAAACTCCTCCATCTTGTTTCCCTTTCCTTCAGAGATGTTTTCTCAGAGAATGCAGGACAATCAGGTGAAGTAAATCATTTTAATCTTAGAGAACCAGTAAAGATTTATAAATCTTTTTAATACAAGACACATTAAGCTAAGATAAATATTGTGGTAAATATTAAATCTATTACCCACAGCAGGAAAAGAACAATTTATGATTGGGGCAGGAAGAAAAGCTCGTTGTTTTATGGAGTTTTGCACAGAGGAATTGTGATTGATTGATTTGAACTAGCATTAACTAGATCTGTTAAAGACAGTGTAAGTAAAAGTAGTGAATAATAATGAACACATTAACTTTGTAAAACTATGAAATGAATTGGTTTTAATAAATACAATGTTTATGTAAATATACAAATATAGATGTACTGTAGGAATGACTGTCTCCAGATGTCTGTCTGTAAAAATGTCTAGAATGAAAGATGGAATAGAAATGCAACATTCATTTGGTCTAAAATCATTTGATAACAGACCTTTCTGTACACAACCATAATCTCTGATAATCCCTGTGTTCTCCCCCTTTCTTTTTTGCTCCTATCTTGACCTTTCTTTTCCTCACTATTCTCTCTGTCATCTCATTTAATTCCAGGCCCAGAATCCATTTGCACTGGCCTCTATCTCTCTCAAACTGAATTTCATTTAGGCCAAGCGCTGTCCGTGAGCCCCCGTGGACGGATCTGTTCATGACAGAGTGGCATGAGACCTTCACACGGCTCTCGGTCAAAAGCTCACATCATCTGCGGGCTGCTCCTCTGTGTGTCGTGAAGCTGCAGTCATCAATCAACATCAGACCAAAGAAACCCGGCGATAGATCTCAGACTACCTCCACCGGCTGAGAAATGACAGTCAGCAGAAGTTTAACGTTCCATCTTTGTCAGCAGGACGTACGACATCCCCACGCCGGCCTCTGGCGCTTCACATTATCTGTTCAATTCTTCACCAAACTCAATTTCCCTTTCACTGTTTGTCTGCCTTTCCCCTCTGAATGCTTAAAAAGCTGACTGACTATTCCTTTTGTGAATGTTAAATGTTGTCAGAGCATCAAGTGAGGAACTTCAGAGTTCTGAACGTAATGAAGAAAACCTGGCAGAGAAGTCAAACCCGGTCCTAATCTTTCAACCATCAGAACACTGTGATGTAACATCCTTCTCAGCCTTCAGCCAAAGCACAACATCTGAATTATAAAAGATGTTTTGTTTCACGGTCAGAGGCTGAAATTAGACCTACCATAGCTGAAACTACATCATCACAGATGCACACTGTACCAGCTGTGGCCTTATTTCACACACACACACACACACACACACACACACACACACACACACATTTCTAAACTGAGGAGGACACAGCAAAACAATTTCATATCAGTGACATATCAGTGGTTTTCATGTAACATTCAGTGAGTGTTTGGATGCATTTGTCTTTGTTGTATTGGCTGCTGTTTTGTGTGTTAGTCATGAAAACATTTCGGAAACATTTCCCCCAAAAATAACAATTTTGTGATTATTTACAGGATTATGTTTTAGTTTGTTTTTACCAAATCTCACCTACATTACAAATCATTAAATAATCCTTAGAAATAGATATTCATTTTTTTTGGTGGTGAGTTCTGTATAGACAAGTAATTTAAAAATATAGTTATAGATTTATTATGCTGTAACATTATTGGTTTTGCAACTTTATTTTTCAGTTTTATAGCACTTTACCCAAAATAATATATTTGCAAGTAGTTTTACAGAAAGCGCTTTAAAATTTTATCTTCTCGGTCCCAGAAGCTGCCACCACCAGTCACCAGTAAAATATCCACCGCCCTCAGCAACACCAACCTTCACTGCCAACCTCAAAATAGACCCTCAACATAATGTTCTGCCCTCCTTTGATCTTCATATAGAGCTCTTTTCATAACAACTAGCCCCCTCCGCGCTCTGCGAATGGCACAGAGCTGTTCTTCACGCTCGTCTTGAACTCAATGGCTCTCAGAAAGGCATCTGAGGTCTTTGCTTCAGTCCTGTGAAATGAGGTTGAGTAGAAAACAGCTTACAGTGGTGAACCTGCCTGAGGAATGCCGTCTGAAACCTCCGAAACTGGTGGGCATTAATGACTGTAACATGAATGATTCTCAAGGCAAAACAAAATGAAGCGTGGTGAGCATTTCAGAGTTCTTGAAAGAACCACGCTGGTGACTCAACAGGGAGGAGAACAGGGGTATAATTACAAAAAATGTTGAAGAAAGAATAAGAATAACAAATAGTTTCTTAGACTTTCTAGACTCAGGAACAAACACGAGAGAAGCTCTAACAAGAATTCATGCATTTAGAAGATAAACAAACAAATGAATAGAGAATAAAAGTGGATCTTTAACATCTCAAGCAAAACCACAGACTATATTTGAGCCTGTAATGGCAAGATATCCACACACCAGCTCCATCAACATGATGCCTTCATAGTTCAGACCTTCATGAGCAATGCAGCCACACTGAAGAAACAATCACTTTGTCCTTGCTGAACAATTTATTGATTCATTGGTCATCAAGGTTTAAACCCAAATCCCTTAAATCCCTTTAGAGCTGGAGATGGTGGAGAGCAAAAATAGAAAAATCAATGAATGAGGCCTTCAGTCAGAAAGAGAAGAAACACCTCAGAGTACCTGCAGGCCCATAATGCTGCTGAGTTTCTCACAGTCCAGATCACCTTCTGAGTTTCTGCATCAGGTTTTCTCTGAGAGAAGATGCCCAAAGACCTTTAGTGAACCCCAGAACCTTTAAATAAACAAATGCCAGCGTCAACGGCACAACCATGACCCAACCTCTCAAACGCCACTCCTGTAAGACCAGCCTGAAGGGTCTCATTTAAACATGTCTACAGATCTCAATCTCTTGGTACCACTGGCATAATGTAGTATTCGTCTCATTATTTGTATCTGTTGCTTTTTTATTTGTTAAATTTGTATGGAATTAAATGTATATTTGTCTTTGTCAGATTCTGTAAAAGAAGAGTACCTTTTCAGAGTCTCTGAACAATGTCCTCACAAATGTGGGAACTTTCTTTAAAGGTACAATCATACTGTATCTAGAAATAGAAACAGCCCAAAATAAATTTCATCACCATGTGTCAAACTGAGAGCATGTTAAACTAGCATTCTTCTCGTGTTAGGAATCTTATAACCTTGGCCTACGTTGACTAACACAGCAACTTTAACTAGTTCTGCTTATTCTGAGAAACTATCATGTACCAGGTTACCTGTTAGTATTTATTTAACACATTTAAGGCCAATTGTTTTTCTCAGGTGACAGAAGGGCTCTGTGATGCTCCTGCCATCGAACARAGAGACTGAGTGAGCACAACCAGCCCTGTTAACAGATACAGCCTGAGTGAGAGAAAATGAAGGGTGTCGCAGAGGAATCCGGTTCTGGTTCTGACGGGACTTCATTTGCTAAGGTGTGAAACTCATGAAAGCACAGAGGACTGATGTTTCTCCCAGGCCGGCAAAGTACAAAACTCAACTCATGCTAAAGAACAGAAAATGGTGCATAACAGAGTCATTCCTGGCGTGATAACAGTATTTCAGAGAACTTGCCAGATGAGGGCAGATGTTACAGCTGTTTAAATTTGCATATACTGACAATCACATCAGTGCCGTCCAGAACGATCAGCTGTTGTAATTAAACAGATGATAATGTCTGCTGTCAGTATCTTCTGTTTACCTCACAATGTTCTGGATGGACCTGTCAGTTTCCAAATCATGGTTTGATTCGGCACATTGATTTTTTTATCTGTTTATCATGCACACATTAAAACGTTAAAAATGACTTTGAACGCCCTCGCTTGTAAGTTTAGAGTTTGTTGTTTCAGCGTTCTGTAGACGGTTTCAACAGTGATGACGAAAATGTTGCCTTAAGAGTTTGACCTATATTCCACACCAGAGAAATATGCAAAACAAAACTGCATTTCTGCCTCTAACATGTCAGTTTGAAAAATCTGATTCTAACAGATTTATGCTGATTTATGCTGATCTCACACGCCACTTGTTAAATGAACCTTAAAACGTTAACTGTAGGCCTGTACTAGCCACTGCGTATGTGTGACCAATCTTTAACTCATCTGCTCTCTCTGTGCAGTGTAGGTTAGTTTGTTTTTGGGGACATCAAAATATGGGGATATCAAAAATTCTACCACTTTGGTCTAAGCACATTTTAAATTGTCATCCTGTCTCTTCTTTTGTTCCTGTATCAATAGCCAGTTCCTCAGTGACATCACCCCCAGGATGTGACATCATGTTATTAAGGAAACAGCAGCACAAACAGCAGTAAGTGTTGATTTTATGACATATGCAGTGTTGGTGGTCTTACTCTCATCATTTCAGCTCCTGTTTGATAAAAACATTATAGTAATATATTACACTAAAATGGGTTTGAATAATATCTGATGATGGAAGAATTTAATTGTTAAAATTTGTTTTTATACAAATGTTTCAGCAACAATCTTTCTCAGGGCGATAAAATAAACTCTTATTGTCTTAATTTTTCCTTAACTTGGACCTCCAAAATTTGTGCATTAATATTTTTTTAATAGAATTAAAATAATACTTTAAAATTAGGTTGGCGTTCTCATGTAAGCTAACGCTTCATCTCTTTTTAAGAGAAGTTTACACAACAAATGTCAGTTTGGTTTCATTTGGCTTCAACGTAGTTAAAATGTATGTAAAATAACCTGTTGGTTTATGTTTGGAACAGAGATGGCACTAGAGACACACACATTACAGAGGCACTGTGTTTTTGTAATGCTTTAAATTACAACCGCACAAGCAAATCTCTCTGTCAGGTAAGAGAGTTAATTCAGTGTTCTGCACAACAGAAATGACCATCTACATCCAGCTGCCTTTTGAAAGCTGAACTGAATCCATCAAACATCTGTGTCTGTTTGAGCATTTCATTAATGTGATAATAGCGCAAAGCTTCTTCCATATTTACAGCAATGCTTGGCACAGACTGATGATTCAGTTCAGCTGCAATGCAAGTGCATATATTCCAGAATCTCACAAGTGCATTTGAACAGACGCATTTAACAGAAGCCTGAAAGATGATGACATTGTTACATTCACAAACAAAACAGAGTAACTTCAGTCCTCCACCACTTTTATTTAACAAAATAGAAGCAGATCAAATGTAGCAAAGCATAGAAATGTTACTCTGAGACAAACTGTTGGGTAAATGCACCAAATCAGATCAGATTGAAGCCAGAATGTTGTATACAGTCTTTCACAGTGGAGTGACAAATAATTACCATTCAACACATGGCCAGAGAGAAAGAGAGAGAAATGATGGACAGCTGTAACTGCTAGAACAGAAATAATAGACCACAAGGTCACCCTTCGGTTTTGGTTGGGGAGCACTAATGCATTTTTCTTTCTTTCTGTGTGTGTGTGTGTGTGTGTGTGTGTGTGTGTGAGTCACATCTCTCTGATGGCCCTGAATCTACGTTAGAATGAACCGTTCATATGTGACAGAAGCTCCACAGGGACTTGCTGCTGGACTGAGATTCCACCCACTTTTGTGTAACCTAAATCAAACCGACAGGTAAGAGAGAAAGCGTCTCTCTGTGCCAATGTTCTGCACACTGGACTCCCTCATTATCGCATGGGCATTTTTCAAGCTAGCATGAGTTACTGTTGTTATTTTTTATTCAGTTCTTCAACCGATTGAGCATTGATTCAATAAAGGCAAAAGATCTGATAACATTAAAACCTATACATGTTTTAGATGGTCTTCCATCTGCAAATCGGATGTTTTCTGTACAAGGACGTCTGATTACTGTCATCACTCCATTATTTTATGTTGTCTTGTGGTAAAATCATTGCAATGGCACTTCTGTAGAGAATATCAACAGTGACATTTAACTGCTAGTGGTTCGGCGCATCTTGTTTGTAAAAATGACGTTTGGAAACGCTGTGCAGCTCATTTCCTTCTACATGTACATTGATTGAGTTCAATCCGAGTTTCATTCGTCACAGTGTCTCGCTTCGGCCTAATAATGCTGATCGTGTGAAAGCAGGTTTTGGGTTCACCTACACAAACTGATGCGCTTCACCTCTCCGTGGTTTCGTAAGCTTGAGAAGCAACAGCGACATCTAGAGGCAGCTATTCCATCTAACCTGACGCGAGGACGTCAGGAGCTCAGACGCGCATCTGCTTCCCATATTTACACGTTTTCATCCAGTTTACAGTAGCGGAGCGTTCAGTTCCCTTCTCATATTTGGACAATAGATGGCTTTACAAAAGCTCACAATACTTACAGTGAATAATAATAGGCTTTGTGAAGGAATACTTCTTTCCCTAGAAATAATAATAATAAATAAAAATAAAGGCATCTTAATCTATGTGCCTTCCGTGAGACGTCGGACTCTAAACAAACCAAACTTAAACCAAACCTTTAAGTTCTGCTAAATACGCCACTTATAAGAAGCCCTCTCCTCGTGTTGTCCTCTACTCACAGACTAGATCCATCAACACACAAGATCACAGCACTGGCTACATGAAACTGCGCAGTATGAGCACCTCGGTGACTGGAACTGGTCACGCCTTTCCGCGCCCCCGTCAGCAGCTGGCGCACTATAAGAGAAACACATTGTACATTCATAAAGGAGATGTCTGGGCAGATGCATGAGAAACCTGCTCCGAGGAAACCTTAAATAATCCCAAATACCAACCAACAATCAACCAATTAAACAGAAAGTACATGCATTACAGCGCGTCTCCACCCTGGCGCGCGCCTTCCTTTGAGAAAGAGAAACAGAAATTTACCAGCAAATACAAATTCTAACCGACAAAAATAGAAGAAATGGCACTTTTTATATAGTCATATATATATAGTTTTATATTTATATATATTGATAACACGAAAGAAGGGTCGCGTGGGTTTCTTACTATGGTAATGGTTCCCAGTGAGTGAGACCATGCGAATCATGCAGATATATTACAATCCGTTATTTACATTACATTCATGCGCTCGTGCACCCTTTCACGTCCTCCTTTACTCATGTTTGCAGTCTGAACTGAGGGGAGAGAGAGAGACTGTACATATGTAACAGTGAGGCCCAAATGCAGTGTTGCATGGACTGAAGCGCACAAAAAATAGGATATTTTTCCCACAGAGGCTTGTTGGAGGTCTAATGTTTATACCTGGCCTTCCATCGTCATTGCCACTTACGCAACGCAACAAATATGCACTTGTTTCCTTGTGTTTTTGCGCATTTTGGGCACTATTTGTCAGAGAGCGAGTGCGCGCCACAGTCAAAGCCTCTCTGAGGCCCGTCTGCGTGATAAGCGCCGCTGTGCCAGTAGGACGAGTCGCAAACTGTCTGCAAAGAATTGATCTCTGACGCAGAAGAGTTCCCATCTCTCCGCTTCGATCTCTTACGGTTGCGCAGTATAAACACGAGCATCCCGACCACAGTGAAGGCAGACGTGACGAAAACCAACAGCAGACCGGGCACGAGCACCGATATGGACACCCTGCTGGGCTCCAGATAGGAATTGGGGCGCGTTCCCGTGTCTGCGGGGAAGCTGTTGTTTTTGGACAGGGAGGTGGGCTGAATCTTGTCGTTAAGCTCGGGGCACATCAAATCGTTCCTGATGCGTCGGAAATCCCTTTTCCAGAAGCCCTCCGGGGACTCGCATTTCAGATCGCTCACGATGACATCTGCCCCGA
>JBAJNP010005889.1:0-27435 GCA_036877545.1 Yasuhikotakia modesta
ATCAAACTACAGCATCCATACATCCTCTAGGCTGCTTTTCATTCATCCATGCTGCAATGCATGCTGGGAACTCTTAAACACTTAAAACCACAGCATTGCTCTTTATAGATAATGTTGTTGATTTGACATGTATTTTAAACAGAGCTGAAATAATTCCCATTGTTGACACCTGAGGCTCAAACACGTATTTAATAGTCGTACCTATGGGGACGTACCTGCTGCAGTGACGTTAACAGGTGAGCAACTCACCCCACATGAAGCATCACCTTCCTCAGGTGTCCCGACCAATAAACACCAAACGAACACGTGGAGCTCCATCACAGCGCTGCTGTGGAGATGCTTCTTTCTGCTCTTCCTGGTTGGGGCTGTCTGGTCTTAAAGGGACAGAGCACAGCCTCAGAGCCCAGACATCACTGATCACAGACTGTTAACCAGGCCTGATTTCTTCAGTGGTACAACCACATGCCATCAGCTAAACTTTCAACAGCAGACTGAGTCAAAATTGGCAAACATGTTAACATGGAGTGAGATGCATTGGGGAAAAATGTGTTCAGCTGTCATGCAAATAATGTCATTTATTTTTAGCTTTCTAAAATGGCTCATTTGTTTTAAACAAAGTGAGCGTTTTAATTATTATTTGGTGACCCTGACATACTCCAGACAGATTTACCCATAACATGCTTTACATACATGTTTAAAGAGTCTCTATTACTCACACATAAAGAGCCAAAGGCAGACGGGTTACAGTCTCAGTCCAGCACAGTGTGAACAGTGTGAACAGTCTCTGTGGTAGGTGACGGGTCTGTCACTGTTGAGCGTTTATTTCAAACAGCCACAGACTCGTGTGTTATTGCTGCCTGATGACAGCTGAACCGCACACACTGGGTTACAGGCTCATAATAAAATAAACAGGGAGCCCGATGGCCCATGTGTCTCAGGAAGGAACCGGACTATCGTAAGATTGCCCGGCGTTCTGAACACGGGTAACTCGACACAGGGAAATGGGAGACATCAGTCAGAGAGTCTCATTCAGCAAAACTGAATTACTCAGTTATTTAGTAACCATTTCTTTATGCTGAATTTATTCTGCTGAGGTAATTTTTCACACTGAAACGATACTAGATTACGTGTATAAGTACGAATTTATACATAAACACACCGAGGTTAAGTAAACATTTTATATCAGAAAAAGGCTGAAAGTGTTTTAATGAATTGGCGTATTTTGTTCTCCTGTCACGGTGTGTTTATTCATATTGGATCAAAACCCCTCAGGAATAAAGCATAACATAAAAAACTGCTTTCAGAAAACTGTTTAATGTATTAAAAGTGAAGAACAGAAAAGTTGAAGGTCCACCTGCTCACAATCACTCTGACAGGGCCAAGAACCCTCTGCTAGCATGAGAACACACGGACAAATGATCCCGCACGGCACACGGCCCGTCCACTCTGACCCAATCCAAACGCTCACTCAAACATCTCAGGAGTCTCTCAGGCAGGTGCCCAAGTTTCAAGGGTTTCCAAATCCTGAATTTAAACAGGCTGACTTTTGCTCCATAGATGTTGAAGAGCTTCTACAGTCGTTGCCTGAGTCCTGCCAGATTAAAACTCACCCTGATGTGATGATTCAAGCATCTGAAACGCTACTCAGTGTTTCTGAACGTCCACCTGGATGGATTTCTAAAGCTCTGTGTGTGTGTGTGTGTGTGTGTGTGACGTTACAGGTCTTTGTGAAGCAATTAAAACATTAACCTGTTATCACGGCTCCAAAACCTGATTGAAAACAGTCATTAAAATGTCACAATGTGCGTTTAAATGAAGTGTGTCGTTTCTACGGCACCAAACAAAATTATAAAAGAAACTGTTGTGTGTGTTGTGAGTATAAATGTTTTCTGTATGCATGTAAGATTTTAAGCTTGTTAGATCTGCTGAACAACACAC
The DNA here is from genome assembly GCA_036877545.1 of Yasuhikotakia modesta. Classification (NCBI taxonomy): domain Eukaryota; kingdom Metazoa; phylum Chordata; class Actinopteri; order Cypriniformes; family Botiidae; genus Yasuhikotakia; species Yasuhikotakia modesta. Next base: position 1,939 of record JBAJNP010005889.1, read on the forward strand.
ACCGTAAAACAACACAACAGAAACTGTTTATTACACTTCACTACAAAATTTATATTCATTTGTAAACTATGATATAGACATCATATACATAACATGTACAGGCTGGAGTACAGATGCAGTAACAGTGTTTACAGTGTAAATGGTAAATCACATTTAAATGAAGATACTTAAGAAGTAAATTAGCTCAAAATAAACAGCAAACTGTATTTTGTATCAGTGTGTATAGCTGATAACACTGATGTATAATCTCTATATAAGTACGGTTCTACCAATCACAGACTCTCCCACTGTACAGAACATTCTTCTGGGAAGCTCAAACCTTTAGTTTGTAGCCGACCAACAGACCGAAGCTATTATTGCTTCATAACAGTTTCTCCTCATTATTCAAACGCTTCATGCTTATCAAAATATACCTTTTCAAAAATTGCTTTATGAGTTTGCAGTAAAAATGTTCTCACAAATATTTGAACAACATCTGATGCTAAGAATGGCCATCACAGTGTGTGTGCGTCTTCAGAAATAAGTGTTTTCATTACTGACATAAGTTGAAAGATACACAGTACATCTGATTAAGGTAGATTTCTTTGTTTTGTATTAATGAAGTTACAATAAATGTTTTGTTTTACAGTCTCATTATTTAAAGTGCAGCAGTGCTTGTGATGTCTCCATATTTTGGCAAATCTCAAACTCATCTGCAAAGTTCTGGTGCTTCCCAGGAGCTTTAGAAAGTTACACTACAAACATGCTGATGTATTGCCAAGAGTTGTCTTTGGAGACAGAACAACTGTCAGTCTGGATGAAAAAACAAACAGGCAAATGAGAAACAAAATAATAAACCACTCGTCTGTTTTCCTAAGAGAACATGGAGAACATGCGAAAGGTCTGTCACAAACATGGTGACCACACAGATTTATCTCTCAAGCGATTACACAGTGCAAATCTACCACAGAAGTTCACGTTTGTTTTTCCTAGTTAAGCAGCACTAATAGGTTCTGGGTCTTGCAGAAGGCATCTCACGTGGATGAGTTCACCTTCTGATCCTTCTCTAGTGCCTGCAGTGGCCGTCACGTGGTCTTCTGGGCTCCAGGTTTCTCTGTGAGGAGGACTGTGAGAACTTTCATGTGTGTGAGGAGAAGCTAATGCTGGAAACCATCTTCTGGATCTTCTCCTCATTTTTGTGGATGTTGGACTTGACTGTGCAGATCAGATCTTGCTGACCTCTGATCAGCTGCTCCAGTTCTGTGAGCTCAACCCTCAGAGGTTCCAAAATACTGTCTGTGGTTCTGGGATCAGAGCAGACAGAGTTAAAGTAACGTTCACACGCTTCTAAGGGTTTGGAGAAAAAGTGACAATATTCACAGCTGGATCTGTCCAGAGGAGCAATAAATCAACACTTAAACACAATGTTTGTCAGAAACCGTTTGATGAGAAACACTGTGATGCCTGATCTGTGTACCTTTGTTCCTGCAGCAACGCTTGCATGTTTTCCTTGTTCTCCCTGCGCCAGGTGTGCAGTTCGTTCTGCATGGAGTCCATGTCTTCCTGAATGTAGTCCATGATCTTTCCCAGGGGCAGAGCGCTGCGGCACACGCTCTGTATGGACCCACACAGATGCTCCATCTCCTTCGCCACCAGTTCACGCTCCTTTTTACGAGACGTCTCTGACACCAGCGAGCGATCCTGCAGAGAGTCAGAGTCCTGAGACACGTCTGAGGCTACAGCAAACTCTGGAGCCTCACACAAGTACAAACACGGTATTTCAGTACTTAAAAAAACAGCTGCATTTAACAAACATACAGAACTTTAACAGTGAACATGCAACACACAATGATCAAATGTACAGCTTGAAAACACTGAAGGCAATCAATCGCAGTTTCATCCACTTGATTAACAGAAACCAATAATAATAAAATCACTGTGTCATTGCAGCTCTTCTTATAACTAAAAAAAATCACTCAACAGAAAGGCTAGCGGACGCCGGCACTCCCAGAACAAAGTACTTGAGATGAATGCTATAAATACTGCTGGCAGAAATCTATACCAACCAACAATATTGTTAAATAAAAACTCTGGGGAGAAGTCTGCAGTTAGTGGTTTTCAAAGTCAAGGCTACAAATGTTTCAAATGTTTACAAACGTTAGAATTTCAAGGCAGGAATTATACAAACTTTGCGATGTATATAAAGATCAAACGCAGGGACACGGGATCTGTAATATACGTGAGCGGTTACTGGAGGTCTCCTCTGTGTGCTGTGTGGTTGGGGGTCCTGCGTAGCTCTAGTCACCCTTCAGTCTAGCAGTGAGAGGCCCCCCGGCACACAGGGGCCCACATCTGTTTACTCAGCTGGGGCCACAGGCTGTGTGTGGCACTAGTCCAAACGGTCTCATTCACACTCTGTGCTACCCCACTCAGACACACGCTCACGCGAGACGTAACTGTGTTTATTTTAGTAACAGGCTATGGCAGTGAAGTTATTTTACAACAGTATTTGGTAACTGCTGCACATTTACCTCTTCAAGTCAAACCCTCAACCGACCCATACAGGCTCCAAACACCAGCACGTCCATCTACAGCGAGAGTCTACATGATGATACGTCCTCATCAAAACAGATCATGTCACCTCCTCACGCTGTCTGTAAGCTACAAATCTGGTCATAACAGCCCATTTTCACAATATACTTGCTCTGATTTTGTTAGTGTTACAAAATTAACAAACAACATAAATGTACATTAAACTGTTTGACAATAAAGTTTACCAAAGATGGTGATTTGACTAATTTCACCATTGGATGTTTTCAATCAACAATGTATTTTTTGGTTTGAACAACAACAACATCACTAAACAAACAACATCAATCGATTTAATCTATCTCTGACACAAATATTTAGATATCTCAAAGACTCTAAAAATATTACAACACACACATATCAACCAGCCGCAGTCAGACATACAGCGAGTCAAACGCTATTGAGAGAGAAAAAGAGAAATCTATAAATATTGTTGTAACAAGTCAGTCTCTAATCATCCGTGTTTTGAAAATGGAGTTTATTGTTACAACTTTACAAAGTCTGGTGACTGTATTGCAAACACATCAAAGGTTAACTTTGCTCTGGAGTCGAACCAAAAACAGTTGAGGGGAAAGACTAAATTCATTTTTCTCTCTGTGGTTTACGAGTGTTCGGATTGAAATGTCTAATAGTTAACTGCAATGTGGGTGGTGTTCTCCGCCCAGAACGCTCCTCTACACAAACACCGGCTGCACATTCGCCCGCCGCTCGTGGAGCGCGAAGGCCAGGCCGGATTCGCTCTGTCTGCCGTTCTTCTGCACCTCACACGTTCATCAAATGAAAAAAACTCCTGCTTTCTCTTTCTCAGGACATAAATCAGTCATTTATAGAGGTCAGAATCTACCTTTCTCCTCAGTGGGCCTCAGGAAAAATATTTGTTTTGCGTGAGGCTGCAGAGGAGAGTTTTTCCATTACCCAAGACAGTGACAGACACAGGATGTGGAGTCGGTGTGTCTGGGGCAGGTGGCTGTCAGAGACCCGGAGTTCTGGTTGCACCGGGCCGGAGCAACTCACTCCAGAACACGTCACTGGACCTGCCGTGGTTTAAGCCTTTAGCTGCAGGCCCATACGATTAATGAAGAAATGCATTCAAAACACATGATTCATCAAATTCTGAGGAAGATCTTCAAACGATTCTGGTGGAGAAAGATCACCTGACAGACCTGAAGCTCCTGCAGTCTCACACTCCTCCTGCGAACTTCTTACACTTACACTTCAGAGCAGATGAATTGGGTTTAAGGACTACAAACTATTTCAAATGCATATTTGCAAGACCTATTCTTTACAGACAAACAATGACTTAAACTACACAGCAATCAAATCACGCACTGACAGTTTAGACGGATGCAGAGGGGCCGGGTCAGAGCCCCTGCTGTTTATACACTACTGGTATAAAACTCCATGGTAGGTCTCTGGGCCCAACACCGAGCTCATAGGAGACAAGATTAATTGCTCAGCAATGTTTAGGGGTTTCCTCCTTGGGGAGAACATGGGCCCCGTGCAGCAACATCATAAAAATAGCTGAGATGGAGTGCAGAGGGGGGGGGCATGTACACAGGATGGAGGGGTCAGTTTGGCCTCATGGGGGGTCGCTGTTGGGGTCACTGAGCTGTATTTGCGTGCAAAGGGAACAGCCACATAACCAAACAACAATAGCATTGTGTGTGACAACTTATGAGAACCAGGCAGCAGTACCAGAGACCGAAATAACGGCTGGAACAGACAATTATGCTATCAGACTTTACATACACAACCAGCTCTGTTCAGTACTTCACTGTAAACCTGAGGTCATTCTGTACAATTGTCAGTCATCTCACTGTGAGGGCACACGCTGAGGAATGCAAAGAGTTATTTCCTTACCGTTTCCAACAAAAAAGGTAGATGTTTACAAAGACACGGGCCTAAAGGGATGACTATTTATTTTCCTGCCTGTTCTGCAGAGAGAGAGCTGGCGTGGCGTTCACTCAGCACAATCCATTTGTGTGCCACAGGTTTATTTATACACGGCAAACCTTCATCAAGGCTAATTTGATGGCGAAAAAGAGGGAACGGGGAAAAGAAAAAATGCTTATGAAAACGCAGCTGCTGTCAGGGGCCAGTACTCTCAAAACAAAAAGACGACCTACAAGAAGTATCTTACAATAATATACACGTGATGTGGCGGGTCACGGCAGAGGTCGCCCACAAACCGTACGGCAAATTCTTCAGTAAAACCCTGGGTAGTAATGGGAAACGGCTTCATAACAGACTAACATATCAGACCGGTTCCTTCAATAAAACGATAAATTAACAGTCCAAAAGACTGTAATAAATGACGTTCAGTTGACCCTGCTGAGGTAAATCTTTACTTACGAAGCGGAACAGAAAACTCATGCTAATAAAGCCACAGAATGACTCATTGGCTCCGCTTCGCTTTCTGAATTACGAATAGTCAAAACTCTGAATTCTGCGGTCGTTCAGAAAAGATTAAGTCATATTTGATGCGGGGATCTCTGTATTTTTGAAATCCCGGAGAGATCCGAGACCAATCGCTCGTGTTTTCAGGGTGAGTTATGGGCACTGTAACTTCAAACCTGTCAAGAGAGGATGAGAAAGTTCAATATTTACATTTTACCTCTGAATGTTACACTGTGATTACAGGAGGGCAGTGGATATATTGTGCTGCCCTTCGCCCTCTTTCACGTCAGGAAGGAAGTCATTACAGGTTTTTGCGCACAGCTGACTAGACAGAGAAAGTGCGGTGTGCTAGTTAACATGTCGCCCCTCGTTAGCGCTGGGCGTCCCGGACGTCACGCCAGTTTCATGCCCTGCAATAACGGCAGAGATTTCAGAGCGCTGATGAGCTTGAATTGAGTCAATTAAAGAGCGCTCCACACAGCTCTCAGGTTCCAGCGCAGGGCTGGCCTGCGTTTGATGGGGGAAATCTAATTTGATTATTTGGAATTGAAAGGAAATCCAGTCTGATTGTTTTGAAATCAAGAATAGGGGGAGAACCGGCCGCTGTGGAGACCAGCTGGGAGCAGCTCACTATTTCTAGCTTATGGCTGAAGTCAACGGCAAATGAGATCCAGTGTTTACGCTTGTTTGTTAAGGTCTTGCTGACTCGAGCTGCGCTGTAAAACAATATTCTAGAGGTGGTAAATTTAACTCATGCATATCTGTTTGATTTTACTTCACTTTTATTAGTTGGCAAGTAAAATAAATGACAATAAATCCGTTCTACGTGCGCTCCTTTTTCCTACAGCAACAACAACTAAATAATAAGTAAACATTATTCCAAAAAAACTGTGAATTGAGGATGCAATTTTAAACCAATATTATGCAATTTTAAAAGATATTTTTGACGTACTCTTTCTGTTTCTCTTTCCGTTTTGGAGGTCTGGGGGTCTGCATGAAGCCCACCACCAGAAACCTGCATCCATCACGCCTGCAGCCCCTGACAGACGGAGACTGGCGTGGACCACCCGGCACATCACCCTTTCCATCAGCACACAAACAGGACGGCTTCAAAACACACATCACCCTCTAAACACTGACGGATGAGTCTCCCTGACTCACAAACCGCCTGGAGCAGCTGGCTGGAGATTCAGGAAAACTTGGAAAATATATTCCAGCATAACATTAAACTGCACTTACTATAAAGCTACACTTCCCTGAAACTGTGACTGAGAGTCTTTCCTGAAATCAGTTTTCATTGCTTTTCGGAAATGAAATACAATCGTTGCTATTGTCGTTCAGCCTGTGATCATGATGTCATTATTGATCATCTATTTCCCACTGATCGGACGTTGATACCAACAGCCTATAGAGACAAAGAGATTTAAAATTCCAAACCATCCTTAATCAATCTTTACTCAGACCTAAAACAATCTCAGCAAATTTAGAAACAAACATCAGAAACACATTCTGTGGTTTAATGTGTAACTCGGGAATAACAACCAACACAAACAGTCAGTAATTGTTCATCAGCGTGTCGGTGGGATACAGAATAACAGTTTAATCACAGAACTGTGCTAGCATGGCTTGTTTTGCCATAACTGTTTAAGCTCCACTAAACAGAGTGACACTCCAGCGGCTCTCAGGAACACGATTACAATCTTCACTTAATTTGCTAACGTGCAGTGAACTGATTCAGACTGTGGAGTAACAACACAGACAAACACATTTCTGAAGTATTTTTCAGCACAACACAATGACGATTCCCTTGATATTTGTTTATTCCTGATAGCAAAATCTTGTGTGAAAGACTAAACCTGGAGTCAGCGCAGGATGTGACAGCACCGCCACCTATTGGCCATGGCTGGAGAAGCAAAGTGACGTCACTGTATCGTACCTGTTCTCTTGCCCTTGATGAGGGAGAAGATTCATAATCTTTCTTGGTCTCCAGGATCTTCTTCACAAGTCCACCTGTGAACAGAAGAATCATTTTAAAGATTTAATCCAGTTTATCAAAGACATCACATTTGTATTTGTATCAGTAAGACAAGTAGTAGACAAGTAGACAAGTTCAGCGCAGCAGAAAGTCTCACAATAAAATCAAATGTGGACAGTCGCTGTCAAACTCTTTATAGACTGACCGTGTTTGTCTCCTGCTTTCAGTTCAACTGAATTCTGCTGTAATGAAGAAGAATTCAGTCAGAGTGAATCTGTGTTTACATTAAAACAGTTTGATTGTGTGGAGATCGATACACGTCACCTCCATCTCAGAGGGAGGCGGAGCTGCCTCCTCCACCACAAACTGTCCGTCTTCATCATCCTCATCTTCAGACAGCTTTTTTCCATCCATGATGACCGCTGTGAGGGGCTTGGAACTGCCCTGCCTATGAAAGCATGTTTTAACACTTTAATGTTAAGTTATATAAGGGTAAACTGAGAGTGTGGTGCAGGGAACGCTCTCACCTCTCCGCTGGGGTCACATTGGTGTAGTTCTCCTGTCGTCTGACGCGGGGGGCCGCCGGTCTCGCGCTGCTGGGCCGTGCTAATCTTCTGTTTACAAAACGATTGAAGCAAACAACAGAAATGAGGGGAGTTTAACTAACAGTACATTCCTGCATGGGTAAATGCTTATAAAAATACTGAGAGCTTAGAACAAGCAAACAAAAGAAAGAAAGAAAGAAAGAAAGAAAGAATAAAAAAAGAAAGAAAGATTAACCTGTGTATTGCATTAGATGACACAGAATCTGTTGTGTCTGTATTCTCTGGTTTCTCTGCTGAGGGCGAGTCTCCTTTATAAAGTAACACAATTAAAAGTTTCTTGCACCATTAAACAGGAATAACTGGAAAACTGAAGGCAGCAGGATGAGGAATAACTCACCTGTCTCACCGTCAGACTCATCTGAAAGACAGAATCATCATGTTAACATTTAACTTCATAACAACAGCTGACGTGATGACTGTGTCACACACTGAGATACAGTTAAGACCCTATATTATAATGTAGACGTGAACAGAAGGGACAATAGTAAGACAGATTATGGACCTGCTGTCGCGGGCCGCTGTCTCTGTCCTGTAGATGATGAAGATCCTGGAATCCGGGATGGACTCTCAGCCTGAATAACATGCAAACAGAAATTCTTCTTCATGTTTTTATCAAAATGAGCTGATCTCTACTGAAGAACTCTGAGCTTTCAAACCCTCCTGAGAAACAAACGTATCGCTGGTCTGTTACAGATATGAAATAAAATAAAACATTCTGACTAAAAGAAATGAAAGCTGTTTCATCTGGGACAAACAGACATTACCTGAATTTCAGACAGGTCTGTAAGCTACAAATGAAAGACAAAATAGCAGAATGCAATATATATACTTTTATATAAAGCTATTAAACACAAATCATCTGCTATTGATCTGAAACCACAAGCTGAATCACAGATGCTCACAGAAGAGAAACTAGAGTAAGACTACAGCTGTAAAGCCACGTAACACTGACAGCTAGCAAACACAACTAATAACCTGACATTAAGAAGAATCATGTGTATTTATAGGATATGCCTGTTTTTACATCTATAAACATCACAAAATCAGGACAGGGACCAGACTTGTACCTCCAGTTCCTCGGCCTCCAGTTTGGGAAACAAAGACACAAATAAAGAACTATAAGCATCAAAGGTCTCTGATAATAACATGATTGTACTCCACCCATCTGTGTACTGCATGAGCGAGGAGACAGAGAGAGGGAACAGAGAAACAGAGAGACTGCACAGGAAAGACATCAGTCTCACCTCTTCTGGATGAGTTTCATGGGTTTTACTCGTTTCTTCTGTGTGAGGCTTTGACTTGCTAATCTCCTCTTCTGCCCTGATCTACACAAAAAGTGAAGTTACTTATGTCTGTCTGTCTGTCACAGGCTGAGGCATTACATCAGTTATGTCCATAAAGCGTCAAATTAAAAGATGAAGAATCGAAACAAAGTTTTAAAGTCAGGGGAGCAAACAGAGATTCAGACCTTTCTGTCCTTTAACTTCTTCTCGTTCTCTCTGTGTCGTTCTTTCTCTCTGTCTCTGTCCCGTCGTTTCTCACGCTCTCTGTCTCTGTCTTTATGGGGTTCCCGTTCCCTCCTCTTTTCCTTCTCTTTTTCCCTCTCTCTTTCCTTGTCCCGGTTGCGTTCCTTTTCTTTCTCTGGCTCTTTCTCTCTGGTCTTGTCTTTCTCTCGGTCGCGGCTCTTGTCTTTGTCCCGATCTTTCGTTCGGTCTCTCTCTCGTGTTTTGCCTGAGCTCTCTGCATCTCGCCGTCGTTCTTTTTCCTCCCTCCGTCTCTCCTGATCTGAGTGTCTTTGCTCTCGGCTTCCGCTGCTCTCCTTAAGTCCCTTTTTCTCCTGGACAAAACAGAGACACCATCATCAACATCACCTTCTGTCTTATAAAAATAAGCAAAACAAGCCTGTAGTTTAATATCTGACGGCAAAATGATCGACCAATCAGAGTCAAGTTTCAGAGAGCGGCACCGGGTCTCACCTCACGATCTCTGTGCCGTTCTCTGCCCTCCCTGTTCTCCTTGTCCTGAGATCTGGAGGTGCTGGGCTTCCCCTTCAAATCCATCTTTTCTCCTGCTAACACTCGTCTCACAGCTTCATCACTGGACAGCTGAGATCACAATTATTACACCTCTACTGTCTGATATAACATTTGTATTGTTATTGTGGCTAAAACACACATTAGGAAAACATTCTTACAACTTAAAAAGGTTAGTTGGGACTGTACTACTTTTACATCTTTTTCTTTGCCTCAGTGTGGCATGCTGGGATATTTATAAGAGCCCAAGTCATCATTCTGGTCACATCTGATCTGAAATCTCCCTCTCTCCTGACCTTAAGAAACACTCAAGTCAATGAAGGTCTATAAATGACCCCTGACTGGACATCATCACTGTTGAGTCGTTCACTAGTTAAGGGCTCTGAGTGAATACAGCAGCTGAGTGTTTAATGGCTGGACTGACCTTGTTGAGGCAGCACTTGGCGATGGCCTGCAGCATCTCATTGGTCTTCTCTGGTTCATGTCCTGCTACAATTCGTGCAGGTTTAGCAGATAAAGGCTCTCCACTGACCAGCATCACCACATCGATGGCCTTCTGCAGGAACACTATTTTTGCCTCTTTATCCTGCAGGAAACACCAAGAGTGAATCATCTCTGTTCCCACAGTGACAATAACTTGTAATACCTTGTGCCTTGGGCTAAACTGCCCTGAAACATTTCTATACGGAGCAAATAAAACTCTATATATAAAACTGTGTGCATACATCATCAACAAAAACAGCTTGATGATTCGCTCAGTCCATTAAACTCTCTTTGGTCTTTTCTATTTGCTGGTTATAATGAGGTGAAACTTTCACACGCTCAGCAGGATTTCACATCCATCCATCATCTCTGAATATTCCTCCACCTGCCACAGAATATATATCTCTTCTTTATGACATCTTTACGACTACGATCAATCATTAACGCTGTAATTCTCACAGAAACATGTCTAGACCACAAACCATAACGTAATATTTTCATTATTAGAAATTAATTTTTACAGTGATGAGAACAGAAGCTTTATTTTATGTTTTTGTAGGATTCAACCAATGAATGTCAAAACACATCTGTCAGGCACCCATCACGGATAAGCTAATAAAACACTCCCACAGCGTCAGTCGGTGTGGGGGTCATTTATTATGCATGCTGGGACATTAAAGATCCTGAGATCTTTGAGACCGTGTTTGGGGAGCGATCAGACACAACCTCCTCACTTTACCCACACAGGGCCTGTCTTATAGAGTCACCATGACACTGATCTGAGTAAAGCTAGTTAGTGGCATGTGAGGTTTATCACACCCTGTGTCTCAGAGATGTGGGACGTGTGAGTCTTGAGTTACGCTTGTGAGTCTGACCACTGTCAACACCTAAAGAGCACAAACACAGACAACAGTCCCTCCAGCATCAAGTGTCTCAGGTAAAGATCAGCAGAGGAGCTCAGACACAACATCTCAGAGAGACGAGAGGTCGGTTGTGAAACGATCCATCGCTGCCAAGTGGCCAGTAAGTAGATTAATGGGTGAGACTGTAAAACTAACACATGATGTTGAGGCAGTAAAGCAACACACAGAAACTCTGAGACAAACTTTCTGAGGTTCATTACCTTCACATTATCTGCCTTCATCTCTGCTTCTCCGTATAATCCCTTCATAAAGCCTGTGCTATGAATTACCTGAGAAAAAACAGAATGACATGATATGAAAGCAAAACCCTGAAAACATTTTATAATCCCAACAAAATCTGAAGACATTCATGGCTGTCAAAGTCACTGACCAGGTCATTAACAAGCTAAATAGGGTCGGTCACATATATAGTTATCAAATAAATGAATGAAACAAATTAGTGGTCATTTATACAAATGAATAAATTAAATCCACATTTGACTTATTGGAAACCAGTTCTTGAGGACCGTGTCACAAATGTCAGTGCTGTTGAACCCAACTGAAGTGGACTGACTCCTGTAGGTGTGCGGGCAGCAGACAGACTGTGTGACCTTTAGTGTTACCGCAGGTGCATGTGTGTGTTTAGTTAATCTTACCTGAGCCCTGCACAGGTCTATTTCTGGCTACAAACACACCTTCATCCTCCGCTGTCCTCTGCTTTATCTAGAACCCTCTCTGATCTAATCTGTATCATCTCTGATCTAATGTACAGCTATATAAAATGTGACGGATCAGTTACACATTATTAATCTGCAGATTCATTGTCTTGAATAAAGGACGGGCAAACAAATATGTCAAAGGGGTTTAAATATGCCAGCATAAGTGTAAACAGTTTATATTTCAGGCAAATCTACATGCCACCCCAAACGTCCATTAAAACTCTTGAGTTTTGTTTACATAAGAGCTGTGATTGTAACTTTTACCACATTGTTGACATTGTATAAACTACAGGAATAGTTGCATTATACTTTAAATGATGAAATATTAACGCTAATGGCTTTAATATGTAAAACAGATTCGGGTATAATAAACACTTATGGCTACATTAGCAGCTAGCGCTTACTGATCCATAAACCAGGTTTTAGCATTTAACACTGAATGTAGAGAAAGTGGGTGAAATAAATCAGTGTTTGTGTCATAATAACGCGTTGAACGACGTACCTCGCTGAATATATCGTGCAGGTATCGAAACGGAGGTTTATTCAGCAGTTTTTCTGTCAGAGGAGGTTTTTTGATCACTTTTCCCATCGTTTCCTGAGTCCTCCTCACCACCGATTCATTCATGGCACCGAATAAAAACTGGTTTTAGCGTGAAACGATGTTTTCTGCGACGTTTTCCCGTCCGCTGCTCCGACGGCCGCAGATTTCCGGTCGCTAAACTCCGCTGTTGCCTTGGCGACGACTTTCCGTCCCACAATCCCACGCGCCGCTGCCGCTTCTGCGCATGCTCACAACCTCACGCGTCCAGGGCAACAGCTAACAACAGAGAACTAGCGTAGATGTGTGTTAATCCGTTTTAAAAGTGGAATAAATGTCAGTGTTGTGTTATCTGTTACAAATACAGGCACATTAAAATCATAAATACAATTTAAGCTTGATGCCATAATAGCTGTTATTCTTATTTTACAGATTTTAAAGGTTCTTTACGGAACAAATCTTCTATGTGTTTCTATGTATGTGTGAATGTATGCATATTGTTTACAAACACAAATGAGGCACTGTCGTGTACTATTATTCAGTAATGATATATGCAGAATAACTCCACTCTCGATTATTTTAAAACCCTTTAAGTATGAATACAGGCTCCACCCAGTAATAAACACAATACAGATACATTGTCAGTCTAGACATTAAGCATTTAAGTCTCCACCTAAAACCAATAAGGATTCAGAGCAAGTCACAGTATGGAACAATAAACATGAGGTTAGCATGAGGTATACAAAACTCTTTACTGATGAAATGAATGAAGAGAGCAGATGATGTCTTCACCTGACCAAACCTGCTTACCTACAAAATAAAAGTCCATGGGCTCATGAGGTTTTGGGATTGGCTACATAAATGGAGAGGAATTCAGATTTTCCTGAATGATAAACCTGTTGGGGAGGTTGAGGTGAATATAAGAATTATTCCTGTACAGACAGAGTGACTGTCAGGGACAGGAGACTACCTCAATTCACCTGCTTCACACCTGGTAAGTTCTTACCTACTAAATTCATACGTTCTTTATGTGCTGCCTCAAATTATTATCTTAGTTTATTATTAATATGACACTACTCTTGTTTTTGCATTTCATTCCAAAATAACCACCATGAAAGGAATGTTTTTGTTTGAAGGTTAATTCAAAATGTTTCAACCAAGAACAAAAACTGTTTAATTGACATTTATGTATTTGGCAGATGTTTATTATTATTACATGTGTTTTCACTTGAGAACAAACCTAGAACCTTTCTATTGCTAGCAACTTGTGTACGTGATTTAGGGAAAACTTTAGGTCTAGGAAGAAGTTTTGGCTAATTAAAGCTGGATTAAAGTTTGGATTAGGTTTAAAACATTGTAACAGAACTCAGAATGTTTCTCAAATTAAAATCCAATAATGTCAGGTTTGTTTGTGACACTTGTAACTCAGAACAAAGCCTCAAAACATGTTTGTCCTGTTCATCAACTCCATTTATCTCAGAGTGTGGTATGTAACGTTAGTATAACGTTGACCCACCCTATAAAATATATAATATGTAGAGCATTAGTCACGTTTAAATAACCCTTTTCCTCTGGCGTTTCTTCAGGGTTTCAGTACATCTGATATCATGCGGTACTTTCACACCTTTGCGGCGCTTCTCTTCCTGGTCCTCTGTGGTGTCTCAACTCAAAGAAAAACCACGAAAAAACCCAATCCCAGCCCAACCCAATCTTTCTCAAGAGGTAACACAGAACCTCAGACACAAATAAGTGTTTTTAAAAATGCTGTGAAGTTTCAGATCAGCTCAGATTTGACAGTAACATGTTTTGGTCTGTTCAGGCTGGGGGGATGACATCACATGGGTTCAGACATATGAGGAGGGATTGAAAAAAATGGTTGAAAGGTACCATATGAAAACATCACACTGATCACCTGTAAGTCATGTATGACCAGATCATAAACCACAGCATCTGTCTCACTGCAGTAAGAAGCCCCTTATGGTCATTCATCATCTGGAAGACTGTCCACACTCTAAAGGTTTGCATCATTATACTCACACTTATTTCATTCTAATGTTTTTAAAACATTCTACTAACTACTTATGAATAACCTGATATGATATGATATATAACGTCAAAAAGTACATTAGTAGAACATTCCACTAACTTGACTGCAAGTTTGTGATAACTTTGATAGCTCAGATCCTTTAAACAGTTTCTTTAAATGACAAAGTACATGAATATTAGACTTTGCAGTAAAATACGTGCCCTGAATTTTGATTTACTTCTCTGTTTAATCACTCTTTTAGCTTTGAAAAAGGCTTTCAGTGAAAATAAAGAAGTTCAGAAGTTGGCCAAATCATATTTCATCATGCTCAACATAGTGGTAAAGTACAAATGTTGTATTATAGTGTCAGAGGTTACCAGACATTCAGATATCAGACAGTCAGGGGCAATAATATGATGGTGTGATTATTTCAGCATGAGACATCAGACCCACACTTGGCCCCTGATGGTTATTATGTCCCCAGGATCCTGTTTGTGGGTGAGTTATATAGAAACATCAGCTCAGGTTAATGAGATGATGTTTGTTAACTCCTCTCTGCCTCTTCACACAGACCCCTCGATGACAGTGAGAGCTGACATTATTGGAAAGTACAGCAACCGCATGTACACGTATGAACCTGCCAACATGGACTTGTGTAAGTGTTTTTCTGCAGCTCAATAAGATCCACTGAGACCCAGTGGCTCCACAGTTGTGTTGTTGAGTCTCAAACATGCAGTAATGTCCCCTGCTGATGTCTGTTTGTGTGCAGTGGCGGAGAACATGATGAAGGCCAAGAAACTTCTGAAGGACCATAAGAAACATGATGATCTGTGATGGGTACAAACCCAGTCTGAAGACCACAGCCTACCCCTGTTACAGACGAGACATAACATTCAATAAAACCTGCAGGATGCAGGAGTTTGTTATTTTTAAAGCAACCAACAACACTAAATAAAGTCTTTTGTCAGATATGTAAATGGTTTAGTGTGTGTTAACCTTTCAGGAACACAAAAAGTTCACACACTTCTGCAATGACACACAATTTCCACTAGATGGCAAAGAACACCACCTATTGTAAAAACTATTGTACACTGATTTATTGTAAAACTCTCCCGTTAAAGCTAAAATTATTTGACTAAAGCCTAATAACTAACTTAGGCTTAATATTCACTTCCTAGTGGCCTTAAAAACATTAATTAGTAAAAAATGATCTCACATAAATCTCACATAAAAATAGAGTGTATAGAATATAATTATTTTTAGTGTGTAAATCACACTTGTGGCATCTACACCAACACACACCATCACTGAAGCACCTCAGATCTTATGATCTGCATCAAAACATGAAGAAAACGTAAGTAACCTCAACAGAACTAAATGTGATGTTCACTTACACAGGCTCTGTGTTTGACCAGAACTGGCTAAAATAAACGCAATGACAACCAAACTTTATGCTGACAATCAATGTCTGTTTATAAGAGGACAGAATGACAGCAACATTTAATTTAATTATTATCTAACTATTATAAAAGCCTGAAGTTCTGATTTGCTGTAACACTTTTAAACAGAATTTCAGAGGCTTTATAAGGTTATAACAGGAGCTGCTGAGTTTGCTAAATGAATAGGATGTGACACACTGAGTTCACTGTGAAAGACTCACTGCTGTTTAATCTGCTGGTCAACCTCCCCAGCCCAGGGTCACAGAGGCTAATGGAGCGGAGCCGTCCCTCTGCCCACAGAGTGAATTAAAGCTGTACGCCTGGTTACGACTCTGACTGACAGCAGCACTCTGGTTACAGAGGTGTAGGGAACAGTCTTATTAATGCCACAGATGAGCACACACACACGCACGCACGCACACACACAGCAAGCTCTTGACAAATGACAACACGGTCGAGTCCCAATTCACAGTCAAACCTAAGAAAGCAAATGTGTAAGTAAATAAATGTGTTTGTTTTTCACTTTTGGAAGAAAATTCCCTTTTGGCCAACAGGAGAAACTCACAAATACAAACTGAGAAACGTCAACATTCAGGGACTGCATGATGTTGGTGAAAGAACATTTAAAAATCTTTTTAATACACACTGAATTCATAAAGGACAATTTGTAGCTAATGAAACATCTAAAATCTACTGGATTTACAAAGAGAAGATCAGTCTCCGGTATATAATATATTCAGCTGGGCAAACGCAGAGGTGGTCAACAAATGTGAAAGGCAGAGAGCTCTACAGTTCCTCAAGGACAGATGTGGACCTGCCAAAAATCTGCACAGTTCTCAAATCAATATGAGATCTCATGTGATATGAGTTTTGAGAGCTCTTCAGGCAGTCTGTGGTAAGATTCTTTTGCAGATTGTGAGTCACAAATTTAGATGGTAAAAACTGAAACCAAAATAGGTGGTTAGCAGATAGTTGCTAGTTTCAGCACATTGACAGCTGAATTTTGCAAAGGTTTAAGAGTTTTGACTCACTGAAACAAGACAAGGACAAAGCCCATGTTTTGCCCTTGCAGCTCCGCACAGACAATTTAGATATTCAAATATGCCCTCGCTTTGTGGAAACTGTTCGCAATGAGGAGATGAATAGGTAATGTGACATTAATCTCTCTCTCTCTCTTTCTCTCTCCGCATTTGTCTCTTAACACACCTGTGAGAGATCTGTCCTCTGTCTGATGTCTCTGTGATTCTCGCCTGCGCCCTTGGAAAAAAGGGGCATCGGTGCCATTGAAACAGGAAGGTCACATGCTAATTCTCTCCTGATTCTTCCTGCGTTTTCTGGCCCTTCAATAGACACCGGCTTGATGTCTTTAATTATTCTGTCAGCTTCAAAGAATTCCTCGTCTGAATTCTGCGGCCTCTACGAAGGTCTGAGCTCTCTGATAAATGTTATCCATTTCTGTGACAGCATCCCTCTCTCTCTCCCTCTGTCTCTTTCTCTCTCTGTCATACCTCATGAGTAATTACAATAGATCAATATGCTTAGAGGGCGACTGGGGGAACAGGCCAATTAACTCGCCAGGCACTGGCTAAATAAAAGCATGGAGTGAATAGGCGTGGAGTGTTTTGTTTGACATAAGGAAACAATGTAATCGCAGAATGAGCTTCATCCGCGGACACACACGCTAACGTGTCTCTGTTTGGAGGCAAGAGCTCTTTGCATAACAGCGCCGCAGAGAAACACACGCGACTGTCAGGCGCAACTGTTGCGCACAATAGCGCGAGCGCACGCGCAAAGAATCGCAAAAGACCATCATTTGCATGTAAAAACACCACAACAATCACCACAATAACAACAAAACTGCACATTACGTTTTGTGAAGAATGTGAGCTGAATGCAGATCTCGCAGAATAATGCTGTAGGCTGTTGCCCCACAGCTCTGTTCTTTTCTATTATGTTGTTGGTTATTTTTGCAACGTTGTGCCAACGTTTCCATTAACAAAAAGTTAAGCATGCCTTTGAGATGCATGGTGTGTATTGGTTATAAGAACGCTTTGCAAACTCAATAACAACTAAAGATAATCTCAGCTACAACCAAACAATATTCTCAACAATCACGGAGAGGAATCCGGTCTCAGGAGGACATGATGCCGTCCGTCCGTCCACAGGGACTGCAGAAGTTTAACCAGTAACTAAAAACGGGGCACAGATGCGGGGTTCAGACCGAATTGAAGCGTGCTGCGGGGAGATAAGTGTAATGTCCTGGGGTTTGCGCCCCATCTCCTGCCGCGGCGCGTCTCTTTGCTCTCTGTGACAGCAGGTGCGGTGGCGGCGCGGCCAGACAAGGTCACCGGGACCCCGCGCTAATAAACGGTGCGAAGATGGAACGGGCCGCCGGAGAGAGAGGCTGTGGAGCGATTCGCCACATACATCAACTCCACTGAGCAGAAAATTGAAATGGAAATCTGGGCCTTGAATGAGCGCAGATCCTATTGTGTCCAGGAATGCAATCTGGTGATGTATGATATCTTTTAAAGCGCTTCATTTTGAAGGCGAACTGGACAGGTGCGCTCGGGTGAAACTCTGGGTATGATGACTTTCACTGGGACCATATCAGCTCAGAGTATAGACTCATAAACACTGTGGGTTATATATGCAGAAAATGATACATACACTTGAGGTGCAATAACAACCACGAGAGAAGCAATAAAAGTACATGAATATGATGACAGGATAGATTTCAACAAGAGATGAAATATTTCAGAGATGCACTGAGAGTTTGAATGGAAAAACACACGATTGGATTAAACGTATAAATGAGACTTTAGAATAAATGGAAAGATGATGTAATGATTGAAACACTTTCCATCTGTCCCAGTTTAATGAGCATCATATGAGGAAGATATGAGAAGAAAAGCGTAAATACTGGCTTTTAAAAGAGCTTCTTGCTTTGTAAAAATGTAACTATTTCAAATGTCTGGCTAAAAATAAAATGCAGTCTTATCTTTATTGATCTGTATTGTTTGAAGATTGATATTTCGACAGCTTTGATCGGTATATTTTTAATTGGTTTTGTTTCAGGATTTCATTGGATCACAGGATTTGTTTTGACAGAACAGAGACACGGAACAGAGCTTTACTTAGATTTTCAGATAGACAGCTTTCATGCAGACAGACAGAAAAACAAACCTTTTATCTTGTCCTGCATGATACATGTTTGCCACTGTCTGCCAGTCAAAACTCATCACTGTACTGCAAGACTTTTGAAGTCAAAAGTTTCTGGATTAATAATTGAGTAAAACGTTTCAATTAGACTGAAAGACTTTTCTCAGCAAACATTGTAAAGCCACGTTTACCACAAACACCTCACCAGCTTCTGAAATGTTTGGTTATACATACAGTCACTTTCTTATAATTGTTCAGAAAATGTAATTTATTTTCTTTAAAACCAAACATTTGTAAGTGATGTTGTGCTGGGCTGTGGGACGCCTGCGGTGGTGAATGCAGGCTGTGATGCAGTAGGTGTGGGAGGTGTGTGGAGGAGAACAACTCCATCTGTTGAGGAGCTCAGAACCTGCAGCTCCAGCTCCATTAGGCTGAGCACTGAGAAGAATCACGGTCACCTCAGGGAGAAGCTAATGGCCAAAACAGCTCCATCATGGAGGACAAAACAAGGTGGGCTTCACTGGAACGTTCTCACTACAAAAATGACAGAAAGATTTCTTTAAAAAACATGTTGGCAAATTACTTGTTGGAGGACATTGCAAAAGTGTTTATTTTAATTTGCAGATAGTATAAATACTCATTACTGTAGTAAATCCAGACCCAGGAAAATATAGGTTTATATTTCTTTCTTTTGGCTTTGGGGACTTTTACCTGGACTTCACGTCTACTTCATGTGTCTCAGCTCTTCACTTTTCATTGCACAGAAGACAGTTTGGAATCGTGGATCTGTGAGCTGAAACATGTACAAGAGCCTTCAGGGTTTCTCTGAAGCTCAAGAGCTTCTAACTACATCACAAGCAGATCCCAGCGGATGGAGTTGGTTGGAGTCTCTGTGTGCCAACGGCAGCTGATTCATTATTAATAGAAACACGATGTACGGCAGCTTTGCAATGAGACCTGAAGTTCAATGAGACCTGAAGCATTTATCAGAGGGGCAGTAATTTAAGGCAAAAGCCACAACAAACACGTTGCACCTGGTTGTCCAGCGTTTCACCAGCTGTTAACTGGACAGTCCAGCAGCTGAAGAGTTGCTCCCACCTGAGGGCTAAAAAATCCCAAATGTGGAAACTTTGGAAGAAGTTTAGGAACATGGCGTCCTGAAGTTACCTCAGTAAACTTCCCAGGGGCTGGTGTGAGAGACTGCAGTGGTCTCTGACAGTTGCTCTGTCAGCAGCTGCGATGACAGTGAAGTGCATTTGTGTGCCTAGAGAGCAACATGTACTGGTATTACTAAACGTGCAGACAATTGAACCTCACAAGAATAACAGTTTTACTTGGATGTTGGAATGCATACATGCACATGCAAGTTCACTAATCTAAATGAGGACATTTCACAGACAGCTAGTTATAAACACACACACACACACACACTTAAAATAAACCAGAAAGTCAATGAAAACAACACCAATATACAAAGGTAAACTAATATTATTTTTATTCATTTCTTTTCTTATGTATATATAGATCTATTTTTTATTCCATTTTTTCTACATACAGGTCCATTTTCAAAGAATGTCATCATGCTGGGTGCAGTTTCAGTGAAGTAGCTCATGCAGGTGACCCATGTGGATATTACGAAGGACAGGCAAAACACGGAGCGGACCGAGATTGAGCAGGACCGGGATGGGCCTCGACACATAGCCGGACCACCTCCGATTCCACTGTACAGTCACCAAATCACAAGACGTTTAGAAACGGGCTTGCCGGTACCAGAGGAGGAAGAAAGTCAGGATTTTAATTAACACACGACTCAGTTTCCCCCAGTCCAGAAAATGAACAGAATAAAGGTTTTATCTCGGATGAGTCCGAGTACATTATGACATCATTATTGGCATCTCGTGCCTCTAAACGCTCTCGTAACGTGAGGAAAAGTTCTGACATCCGTGAGTTGACCAGAAAAAAAAATTCAAGGATGATGCCAAAAAAATCCCATAAGTCTGCTGTCCTTGAAGAGTGTCACTCGCAGAAAAAGGTACTTTTTGCTGAGCCACAATTATGCAGAACTGACTTTGCTCATTAATTTCAGGGCGTAATCTTTTCCATTAGAGCGAAGTGAGTCAAACTCTACAGTCATTAATCACTACAGTACAGTACTGTAGAGTCCCTGTACACTCATACTGTAGGGGCCCATCAGAAACACATTACCGCCCGAATCACGGCCACTGTAGCCCCTTCTCTGGGTATGTTTTCTGCTCTGAATAAAGACCTTGAACGAAAACGCATGTTGCTTTTTAAGTGAAGACTGGAACATTGGCAACACAAACTGTATGCAAGGAATCGACTGTATACAGTAGGTCTCTGAGAGGGTCACAATATATATTTACAGCAGTACATCCACCTTTGACAGGAAAATTGAGAATTGTGAGCATGTTACAAAGCCGTTCCTGATGAAACCAACTCAACTGTACAACAGTGAACGAAGAAACAAAACTCCAGGCAAAACTGTAAGTTGCTGAACAATCGTTGCACCTTTAACCTTCTGGTCTTTAAAAAATAGTCTCCATTTCTTTGAATGTTTAAAGGACAAATAAAATTGACATCTTTGGTGAACATTCCACAGCATCTCAAAGTTCTCTCACGTCCACGTCTCTGCAGAACACCATCTTGGCTCAGCAGCAGGTGTGCAGATGAACACTCGAGCAAACAAACAAACAAACACACATACTGCTGGTTTCTTTAAAAGGTTTAAACTCAACAACCCCACTGGAGAAACCTGATGCCATTAAATCACCATTAAAATGTGGTGCTGTGATAAATCTGTGTTTGTTGAATGAGTATGTGACTCTGATGTGAATTTAACAGTAAAGCATCAATACTGTAACTGCCTTGAGGATTTAAAGGTAAAGTTCAACTCATTTACTCGTCCCCTAATCTCTCCCTTAAGACTAAGGCAGCCATGTTTGTCCACTTTCTTGTGACAAATCATACGACTAAAACGTGACTGCATAACTACTGTTATATATCCAATGTAGAATATATATTTCACTGTAATACTCTTGGAATGTGAACGCCGATGCCCATCTGAAATATACAGGTCTGCTTTAAAGTTCTCTGTGACCTTACCAGTCAAACATGCTGTGCTGGATAAGCCATAAATCAAAGAGAGGCTGCGCTCTCAGCTCAGAACCTCTACAGCAGAAGTCTCCAGAGAGGAACCTCATCCTCAAGGACTTTAGTAAAGTTTAGCTTTACAGAAACAGCCTTCGTAGAGGAATGCAGGCATTCAGGTTTATGAGCAAAAAACCCAAAAAATGCAGAGATCCAATCCCTACAGCCACCCCCCCACCCCCCTGCATGCAGAGATGGCTTGTCAATAATAAACGTGCATCATTTCTCAAATCATCCCATCGTCTTAAGGATCTCCCACACGACTGATCTCAGACCTGTGACTGAGGGAACAGCATCATTATGTTCTCTCACTTTCTAAAATGTTGATATGGCCTCTAAGTTGCTCTAGTAATTCATGTTTTCAGTTCCTTAGAATAATTAAGCATTCAGCTTTGGAACAAAACAAAGATTAATTAAAAAGGTTTTTACCATTAAACTTCATCACAGCAGCAGAACAGGGTCATGACAGTCTGCTGCTGATGTCATCAGGTGTTATTCTTAAAGTCAACACCATGTAAAAACTTCTTAAAATGGTCCAATTTAATTGACTAGTGAAGTATTTTTGCTTCGAGGTCTGTATCTGATGTGTCTCACAACACACACGTGCTTTAAAACCTCTGGGAGATTTATGATTTCATAACATCAACACTTTGGTTGCATCAATAACAAGATTTTCTGATTCAAAATAAAACATTTGGGAAAGCAGTTTACGCTCCCAAGCTCTCCTGAAACCATACGCAAACAAATGTTCCCTATAAGGTCAAATTGAAACCTATTTTGACTAGAAAGGTTTCTGCTAAATCTACAGTAACATTCTGACAAAAGTGTGTCTATCTAAAGGGACCATGCTGTACAGTCTAAATGATTTCCCTCTGAGATCAGGGAGGATCAGAATAAAAATAGAAAATGCTTCTGTTTTGCATATGAAGGAGTCATGCTGTCCAGCAGGAGAATAGGCTGACCTGAAAACCACGTGACATGCGTTTACGGCATCATGTTTCTTTTACAACAACCGCAAAACCAAACAAAATAAAATCTCTAAGAACATTCCAGTTAAACCTGACACGACCTTCTGTCTGGTGTAGACTAATGCCACTAACTTCAAAACAAACAAACAAACACTAATTTAAAGCTGCAATCTGTAGCTTTGTTTGATTAAAAATAGACAAAAATAAGTTATTGAGCAAGTACATGACAGATCAGTGTTCAACACGATCTTCTTACCTTACCTCGCTTCGCAACGGTAAGTTTATAATAGTGAATTTTATTTAAGCTATCAGGTAAGATTTCAGAGGAAATGTCTGAAGATTCAGCTACTGTATCCCATGTCCAGAACTGTAAACTGGTGCAATGTTTGTATCTTGTCCTTACAGCAGTTGTTGAGAATTTAAACTTATACATGTTAAGTAAATAACTTTGCAAGTAACATGCAGTTTTATGTTTCGAACAGAGATGGCGACAGAGAGGCAAAATTTACAGATTGCAGCTTTAAATGACAATCTGCATTGCTTACAAACTAAAAGACAAGAGTTCACAAAAGAGCAAAACGACAGATGCTAAAGGGTTCTTGGTTTGTCTGAGAACAAACACCACACACACACACACACACTCACACACATCAAGTGAAGTATTAACAGCTGGTTGTTGTCATGTCCCGGTCTTTGTTTGTTTCCTTCAGGAGTTCAGAGAGAACTGGTCCTGTTCAATGGGTTTTTTCACCCAGGCACCCAGACCAGCTTTGTGAAAGGCCTTGATGAGTGTTTGCTTAGCTGTGTGATACTCCACTGCTGCCTGTTTGGCTTCATGGTACGAGCTGGGCTTGACCACCTTGATCCTCAGGGTGGGCGAAAGCTGTGGGGGGAGCAGACGGCCGTCAGGTACAAAATCATTTTAAATCTGAGTATTTTTACTGGCTGATAAACCAATCAGAACAGAATTATTGTAAGGCAGCATCACATGTGTGCCTCACAGATCAATCCCATAATGCACTGCATCAAACTCAGATAAAATACAGGCATAAATATGGGAAAATTGTAAATGTTGCCTAAACTAAACAGCATAAACTTCAGTTTAAATATTAACCAATTATCACCAGCGTTGTAAATAAAATTAGCATGAAAACCAAGAAACATAAAAATAAAATGTAGTTTAAAATATTAATAAAACTTCAATAAACTAAAAACGAAACCTAGCAAGCAAAAACAAGAAGCTTAGCTGCTTTTAACATCCGCTAAAACTACTGAAGCCGACTGTTGGCTGTTGTAAACAGTGTATTTCAGCAGAGAAGATGCCGGACTGCGAGATCTTTCACTGAAGCTTCACCTTTGAGTGCAGTCGCAGCCAGCGGCTGTACAGCGCGTGTTTACACAGACGAGACGGTCTGCCCATGTCGTCTTTCCCCGTGGTGGCATTAATGACTTCCAGAGCCTGGTCTCCTACAGTCCAGTTCACACTGAAATTAGGAGCTTTTCCTGGTTGTCGTGCCTCAGCGTTACTGATGCCTGCAAACACACAAACCGCAGAAACTCAAAGACGGACACTTTCTGAACCCACCGCTTTACATTCCAAACACATTCAACAGTCTCATGCTGCCGGCTTGAATTCGCAAAGGTATTTCCTTACGAGTTAAAATGAAGAATATTTGCAAATGTTCAGTGCCTCAGTTGTTAAATAAAAGCAGCGAAACACGACTGAACGAGATCAAGGTCTTTAATTCACTGGATTCAATGGTTTCTATATTTTGAAGCCATTACATTTCTGAGTGATGTCATTACATTGGCTTGTGAGTAATTTTATTCTCCATTAAAACACTCGCAAAGAGCAAAACTTGGGCCAGTGAAATATTTCAGAGCAGAGTAATGCTAGAAAAATGTTATTATATGACTTCCATGAATTTCTACAGAATGACGTTCTACAGCATTCTCTATTATTTACAGTTGTTTTCAATGGCTCTTAAGCTTGTATTAACTCAACAGAAAAACTGTTTTAAATGCCCAGCGTTTGTTGAATGGGTTCTGTGGACACAACAGTGTCTTTCAGTTAAACATTCTGCAGTTTAAATGGCTAATTGTTCCATGCGGTTCCCGTGCAGATGGAGACGGTGAAGAGGACTTCAGATGGCTCTGCAGACACTGAAGGGCTCTTCTGAGGCTGATCTGTAGTTGTGAAGCAGGGCTGCAGCGTGAGGCTGTTATGTCTCTCATAACACACCATCAAATGAGAGTTTTAGATACAGGCATGTTCTCCTGAGAATCTGATGTAACCTGCTGCAAAATCCGCAGCACATTTCACCAGACAAGAGCTTTTAAAGGCAACAACCATATATCAGTATAGAATCATGACTAACTCCACCACACATCTCAACAGCATGACAATTAAAAGTGCTGCTTTTCCCCAACAAACAGCAGCAAAATGTGTTTTAAGCATCATTTTAAAAATGCTGCATTTTGGTGTTTTTGTAGTTATGCAATGAATTAAATGTT